>BLFK01000259.1:105158-108709 GCA_014634185.1 Astreopora myriophthalma | reverse complement strand
GGGGGGAGGGGGGAGGAAGGGGAAGGATTGTGGTTCTAAGGGCAGTAAATATAATAATTGTCGTTGGGATACTTATAACTGATTCTTTAACAGTACGTAGTTATTTTTGTAGTGAAGTGTTCATGCACCATAGTTACCATTATGAAAATGCTTTCATGATTGTTTTAGAGTTGTAGCTCATTTGTTGTGCAAGGTTTTCTTTATAAAGTGAGGTGCATTTCTCTGCATTCTTTTTTGCATTTTGTAGCTGTTTGAAGAAAGGCAGTATATGTGTGCTAACTCATTGAGTAGATTCAAAAAAACTTATTCTTATTGTAGAACAACATGAGGAGCTGAAAGACGTTATTCATGACTTAGATGTCTGGCACAAATCTGCAGAGCTTGTCAAGGCTTTGACTGATGTAAGTAATGGCTTTGCATATTCGTTCTCCCAACAACACTAATGTAATGATGTATTAAATTGTTTATATTATATTTGCAAGAAGTAAGAGAAAGACCATTTTAGTTGTTTCACCACTGTAAATTACACTGCTTTTAACTTGATTCAGGCTTCGAATCTAAAGGACTGTGGGGTGATCCAAGACTGGATTGAACCCATCAGCAACCATTTCTGGTTTTGCTGTCATCAAGCAGAAGGAGATGTCACTACTCTCAGCGTATTAATTTGATAGAATTATTATGCCAAACTCTTTTAGCCTGCAATATGCTCATCCTTCCTATAACTTTTACACATTGTCAACTATACGAGAAGGATAAGCAATGAAAAACCCACACCTATATTTAATAGTATGCTTTTAGTATGCTTTTGGAATGCCCATGAAATACATACATGTAATCTGACATTTTTTTTTTTTACCTAATTTGTGGAACATGTGGTTAGGCATTCTACACCATGTGGTTGGGGAACATGAATGGCATGATGGGCAGTGTTCCCATGAACCACTCGCAGCTGCAGAGACTGGCAAGCAGCTGATTGCTTAAGACTCGAAAGCAATGGAAGCATTGCGAAAAGTTGTCATGGATAAAAGATGGATCAAAAGCCTCATTTGCTATGTTTGGTTCAAGTAAGTAGTACAAAACGTTTTTCTTTTTTGTCCTGGCCTGTGCATGGAGAGTGGCAGCCATACGTGTTAGCACACACTTGAAATAAATCACTTGCAAACTGCTTTTTGGTGACCTTTCGTTTGGGGGCAGGGGGGGAGGTATTGCGTACCCAATAATTAATTTAGTACAAAGGATGAAAAATTGTTTTAGGAAAATTAATATAAAGTAAAAAAATATATTTCTCAAGGACTTGCACTGCAGCAACTGTATGGTGTCCATTCATGTGTGAAATTGATGTATCATTTCAGTTACTGCAACTCCCATTCTGTTCTGTATTCTGGATCTGTAGGCACACAAGCTTCTTGGAGAACTTTAATAGCATGACGCTTAAATGTGCCCCAAAGAGAAATTCTTTTGAGTGAGTACTGTAATAACACACTTCTTTTTATTCGTAATTATAATGACCACTACATTGCTTACCCAAATTAATTTTCATGTAACAATGTGAAAGGCAACATGCATGAATTCTATCTTAATTGTAGACTTTCTATAACGTCGGAATATCTTTGGCTTGGTCATAAATAGCATGCTTGCTTTCTGAGCTCTTCTACTGCAAAACTCTCCAGGTCAAATTGGGGCAAATGCATTGTACGTTTTATTCTTATTTGGTGTGTTCACTCTAATGGAGTGACTTATCTATTTTCTTAGTTTCATCGCATTCTGCATTCGAATGTTGCTGGCAGCTCTGGACCACAACATGCACATCCTCTGTCCACAAGCTACCACCAAAGAGGGCCAGCCAATTTGGAAGAAACATTATTCCAAACGAACCAAACACTGGCATCCAGAACCAGTCAAGGCTGCTAAATCATATCCCTACATTCCTTACTTGATGGCCACCATACTGAAAGCAAGGGTAGATGACTGAAAGTTCTGAAAGAGTAGTGCCACTTCCAGGACAGCATCCCCGTCATCTCGCGCCGACCACAGCCTTTGGTGAAAGCCCTGAATTGGCTGAATTAGTGAGCCAATATCAAACTAGATTTGGGTGTAAAAAGGAATAAAATTAATAATTTTCCTTTTCCCTAGTTTGACAATATTAGGATCAGGTTTTTAATTTGTCTCAGGGTCATTACATTAGCTTGTGTGTTTTTTTTTTTTTTTTTACATATGTGACCTTCTTTGGGAAAACGTACACTAACAATATTCCGTTAAACGGTCTAGACTGTTAGCTATCCGTTAGTCATCCGTTAGATAAATTAATGAAAACCGTTAGAGGCATTAGTCAATCCGTTAGCATCTAATCCGTAACCGTTAGAACGTTAGTTGAATCCGTTAGAACGTTAGTTGTTTCCATTAGAACATTAGTTGTATCCGTTAGAACGTTAGTTCTATCCATTAGAGGCGTTTTACAGTCCGTTAGTCGCATCCGTGAGTGACGTTAGTCAATCTGTTAGTATCCTGATCTTTACCTGTTGGAGCGCGAGTCGTATCCTTTCGGCCAGCGTTAACTAACGATTCTATCGGTATACTCTGTTAGAGAGAAGTTCCAACGGAGACTGGCTTCCTTTTGGAGGTTTCCAAGACCATTGCTTTAAAAGAACACTCAAATCCGTACTTTTGTAAGATCTGGTAACCAATGTTTTAGACAAAAAATTTCAGTCAGTGCAACTGATGTAGCAGGTGCCTTGAAGAGGAAACGAAACAGTAACAAATCACCTTAAAGGTCCGCAATAGAACTGAAATAAAACCATCCTCGCACAACGGCGAGTACTATCCGTTCAAGAGTTAAACGGCAAGTGCTATCCATTAAGAAAATTTTAACATCCGTTTTACTAAACGAGCAGCCCGCGCCGGCATATTCCGTAAGCGCCATCCGTAAGAAAAACAATGTTAGCATCCGTTAAAACGACAAGAAGTATCGCCGGTTACCGGTAAACACTGAAGCTGCGAACATTCGAATGGGCAAAGAAATAAATTTGAACGCAGAGTTATCAGGTTTACAGAAAAACCATTAATTCGCTTACGATCAAAAAATAATAACATAAAACAGGTAGTCAACTACTGGTGTTTATGCAAATTTACTCTTTGATGTGCGATTCTTTATGTCTAAATTTACAGCAAATATTATTTTTGTGGTGTTTAGCACGAAATGGGGAGAGAAAATATTCCGTTGCTGTGGCGAAAAGAAACCGACAATGAAAGCCATTCATTTCAATATGTATTAATTCACTACTCACCCACGAAACTTGTTTTGCATTCGATCGATCAGTCGCGCGACAGGTAACACAACACAACTGACTTTTTTGACAGTGTTGTCTTGGTAACCACTAGCGTTGATGTAAGAACTGGAAGCTCGCGCACTTTTAGTCTTTTACTGGTACTTTTTTCGGTCGCGCTTCGCGTTCGTTAATTTCGGTACAAGTTTGCTATAAATACATTCAGGTGTTAAACATGAAATTAAAATCAACATTAAATTTTAATGTGAATTGTTACAGTTTGTGCAT
>BLFK01000259.1:75158-85158 GCA_014634185.1 Astreopora myriophthalma | reverse complement strand
TTTTCTGCCGTCATTTCACAATGTGTAAGCTCTACAACAAACTCTTGTTCATTTGCATAACTGTTCTACAAGACTCACCTAGATATACTTCAAAGGTTCATTTTACTGTTTAGTTCACGTTAAAAGCAACACAGCTCTTTAATTTTAAAATTATTCTTCGGTCGTTTCTTGGCTCCACAAGGCCACTCGCCAACATACGCCATGTTTTCATAACCCAGACACTCTGCGCGTACTTGTTTTTGTATCAACTGCCTGAGTTCAATAGTGCTAGCGTGCACTTACAATCATTCCCGCTGAAACTCTCTTTACAAGCAAGATCTCCACCCAGCTGTAACATGCACTGCTCTGGCTTAAACCACGCAAAAGACATTTGAGAGCTTTTGAGTTTTGATTCCAAAACGAACTGTAGTGTTTCACAAAATAAAACTTTTTTTCTACAAACGTTCTGTCTCATTTCTGCGTTGTTTCTTTTGGAAAAGCGGGCTTCTGTAAACATTGTCACGTTACCAGAATTTGCGCCCAGTTTTACCTATCGATAACAAGGGATACGAGTCTGCGTTGGTGGAGATACTTGTGAAGCAATCGCAGTTTTCGTTGTCTGAGGTAATCTTTTTTTTTTTCGTTGGAGATAGCCGATTAAACTGTCAGATCATAGAATCTGTTTTCGATACGACTTTAGTTTATTTACGTGAACATACGCTTGTTCAGTGATGTTGTTCATGGCGGCCACCGATTCATGTCACAAAAATTTGCTGCTTCGAATTTCGTTACCTCGATTTTTCGTTTGGTTACCTCAAAAATTCGCTACTTTGAATTTCGCTACCTTGAATTTTCGAGAAAGATCGTGAACTTTTTGCTTCGAACCCTATGAAATATCGTTCGAAAATTCGATGACTTTTCATGGAAAATTCGCGACAACAAAGGACGAATTTCTACGAACTTCGTTTGCATTACTTTTGCACAATACTGTAGGTCAGTGCACTGATTGTTTGCCATGGGTTCGGTTGTGTGGTGAAGAGTTCTTCAACCTTAGTGTTTTCAACCGCTTTTGTCATGGTAAGTTTATCTGTCTTTTTGTTTTGTTTCTTCTTCTGTGTGGACGAGTTCCACCGAGTCTCTTCAGCCTTTATGGCCTGAATTTCTCAGTTGTTGTGACATGTCACTGTGCTCAGCCGAACAAACGACTTCAGGACGTGTCCTGGGTGTAGTGGTTTAATGCATGCTATGTCAAATGATGTAATCTCTATGTAACCAGGTGATCGGATTTTGTATATAACTTGTAACCAACTGTATATTCAGGAGCATTGTAATAAAGCGTTCAATGAGACTACAGTTCTCCCTGTTTCCGTATAGTAGAGTAAGAACCCGCAAGAACTCGACACGGTCTGTTTCCTTTCGGTATAACGTGTTTTATACCTATTTATGGCCTTGACTTTCGTATTTTTTCACGGCCTACTGTTTGTATGAACGTTTCCAACGAGTTTGGAATTCATTCTTAGCCATTAATTTTAATCGGCTTGCAACCATGTGGTGGACAAGTCGACGAACGGTTCAATGAGTGATGCTGTTTCTCCCTTAACCAAAAAAAAGGCTCCTTTAAGAGCCACCAACTTTACAAAAGTCAATGACCAACAAGAAAAAATGATTCCACTCAATCTACAACAAAACAAAATAAAAGCATGACTTTAAGAAATACGTAAAAAACATACGCTTATGACTTGACCACCAGAATAGAGAGGAATTGGGACTTAGTTTTACCTTTCCAGTATGGCACACAGAAATGTATAAGCTGCAGTTGTGTGAGTACTTTGGTTATTTTCAGTGTATCACACAGTTTGGATGTTGTATAAAGCGAAAAAAGATAAAAAACAGTGAGGTTAGTGTCAACATTGTACCGACATGTTACCGACAAGTTACCGACATCTTACCAACACATCCCCAACTGTCCGCCCACTGTTGGTCATCTGTCAGCCCACTGGTAGTCTGTGTTTCGGGAAAAACCTATCGGCTGTCTATTGGTCGACTGTTGGCTGTCTGTTGGCCGTCTGTCGGCCGACAAACGGCCAACATTCAGCCAACAGACAGCTGACAGTTGACCGACAGGTTTTTCAGGGAGCTCTTCTTCACGCAGTTTTTCTTTTCAGGGAGCTCTTCTTCACACAGTTTTCTTTTAAAACACAAGAGGTTGACTTAGCAAAGTCTAAAATTGATGAATGTATCACATCTATTTGTAACTGGATGAACCCGAACGAACTCAAGCTCAATATTTGATAAAACTGAAATCATGCCATTTCATTCTAAATTTCGAGCACCGCCGCTCATTCAATCTTTGCGGGTCGGGTCTGAAAGCATTCCTTTGTCTTCTTCAGCCAGAAGTTTGGGTGTGATATTTGATGACACTATGTCGTTTGATGCTCATCTGTCCAATGTTTGTAAGTCGTCGTTTTACCACCTGCGCAACACATCGAAAATCCACTTACTTAAATAAAGAATCTGCTGCCACTATAGTGCATGCATTTGTTATGTCTAAATTGGACTATTGTAACTCACTGTTATCAGTCACAGTATCAGTCACAGAGGTTGCAATATGTCCAGAATACTGCAGCCAGAGTGGTGTGCCAAGGACGTAAATAAAATCATATTACACCAATGTTACAGGAACTCCACTGGCTACCTGTCTACTGTAGATCTATATTTAAGATTTTACTCATTGTATTTAAATGTCTCAATGATAATCCACCAGACTATTTAAGAGAAAAACTAATTTCAATTATACTGGCAGGCTGCTTCACGGCCCTGGTACAATTGGGATTATATTGCACAAACTCCGTTCGAAATATATGAGAAAACATCAGGTAGAATCCAATGCCCTGACACGTAATGTGCAGAAGAGGGGCTGGGTATGGAAAAATCCAAAACCCAATGCAGAAACTGCAACATCAAAAGTTATTTTAATTTGCCATGACCATCTTAAGCCTAAGGGCAACTTGAAAATTATTTTAATACAGAGTAAGCATAATTAGCCTTGAAAATAGGCTTGTAGTAGAACTTCTGGAAGGTATTAACACGAGACCAATCGGCCATTTTCATAACATTATCAAGTGGAACATTACTGTTCACTGCTGCGGTTGTTGAGGCTCCACGAACTGAGTGGGCCTTAAAAATGTCAGTGTCAATACCAGCATTCTTTAAGACCATGCGCAGCCATCGGCTAAGGGTAGGTGCAGTGATTGGATTATGTGGTTTGACATAAGAAACAAACAGTGGGTCTGGTTTCGATGACGGGAAGACTGGACGTAAGCTTCGTGTAGCTTTAAGATAACAGCACAAAGAGCCAACCGGACAGTCTCTCTCATTGTGTGGAAAAGACGCAAAAAAGGCTTGAGGTAGTTGATCTGGAGAGCCTCGCTTTCTCGGAGACACAAGTGTGAAGGAAACTCCTTCTGGGGCCACACGGCAGTGCCGGAGGTCCAACTTTGCAAGGGACGAAGCTCATTCGGGACAGGAAAGGGCAAAAAGCATGGCCAATTTGATTGAGAGGAGTTAAGGGCAGTAGCTTGGTCTTTCCAAGGCAGTCCAGGTACTTTGTTACCAAACGCACATCCCATGTGTGGGTATATCTACAATACTCGTCAAAAATCTTGAAACACTTGTGTCTCTTTCCCCTTCCCCAATGTTGATTTGAGTATCACAGCGGCCTCAGTGCTTCAAAACACGCGTGGCTCAACATTGGGGAGGGAGAAGGCACATTTGAGGCGGGGAAACAGTGTGAAGTAGAAATCTCAGGATTTTTCCAGAAAATTCGAGAGAAACGGTGTCTGTTTCAACGATTCGTGACGAGTATTGTAGGTTTTGGAGGGCGCATGTTAAACACGAAGCCGCACTATAAAAGGGCATAAGCTCCTCCCCCCAATTTGAACGAAGTGCAAAATTCAATATGGCGTATGATGCGATGAACTACCGTTACGTCCGTCAACGAATGATTCTGGCCTTAAACACCCCAAACATGTTATACAAAGACTTAATAAATGTTCTTGATCCGAATCTTGAAGTGCAAGTCTTTGTTGCATTTACAAGAAGTCTGTATCGCACGCAAAACACGGCTCGCAGCAGAAGCATTTGAATCTCGCGCCATTTTCGTTGCGGCCTTCTTGACCAAACTTTCCCCACCGGTCACTGGAAGGGTTTGCGAATCTGGTACGTGCCTGCAGATGTTAGAATCTTGTCAAGCAGTTTCACACACAGTGTATGCGTAATTCCAAAGCTTTGGAAAGAGATTGGCGGCCATAATTCCGTGTAAACCGTTTGTACTTCTGTTTACGTTTGCAAGTTCTTTTCTACAGTGCCTTAGTGATTGTCTTAGCGAATTGCCATGTTGGGGTCTTGTCCACCATCGAAAAAAAGCAAAATCGAGAGAAACAAACAAACAAACAAACAAACGCCAAGAGAGATCCCGGGAAGCGAAATCCCCATTTCAGTCTGACTGTCGAGGTAAAAGCGGGAGACGAGAAACGATTGGAAGATCTTCGCAGTCGACTAAATCATGCGAAATCGCTTCTTGGAATTGATCGGAAAACCTCGTCTACCCAAAACGCCGATCTCCTAGAAGCTTTATTATCGTATTTTGAGCTAGTGAAACCCTCAGCTGCTACTCAATCATGGCCAGGTTCTTTGCCACCTATGACTGAGAGTCCGGCAGAAGAACAACAACAACGACGACGGCCACAAAAAAGACAGATTTATGTTGATGCTAAAGTGGATGACCCATGTTTCCTTTGCACTGGCGAATCCTTGAGGTCTTTGGCCAAGTACTTCTCGGAGAATCAAAACTGCGAATTTTGTGGTGCAGACTATAGATGGTCTGGAGTGAAATTTTCAAAGCAGGGTCATGTCTGTCGGTTGGAAGTGCCTTGTGTCTGCAGTGATTTGGTTGTGTGGCTTAGTTCAGGAGTGCTTGGACATCCTGCTAAGTACTTTGCAAATGTTAGGTAAGTTATTTCTTTTTGTGCAATTTTACAATTAAACACATGATGCCAAAATAAGGATAATTTGCTATGTTATTGTTTAACACTACAAACCTTGCAGTGAGTGTCTGGTCCAGATTACCCAATGCAGTCTCAGTTTCCAAATTCCAGTGTTTTTACAATTCATGCAGAAAGCTGACTAACAATGTGCTGTCCGTGCAATATTTGACCCTTTTTACTGACATCTTGACCTTTTTTTTTTGTAGAATGGTTCATGCATTCACCTGTACTGGTTTAACAGAGAGTCAGTACCACAATTTTGCCGAAGCAGCAAACATTGGTTCAGTCATGGACAAGACAATAGACACAAGTGGGTTGCTTGCTTTATAACCTTGTATAAATAGTCTGATTTAGTCAGGATTAAAATGTCTGTACCACTTTGATTGCGCTGAAAAATAGGACTAAGCAATCACCATTGTGCAAGGTGCATGGGGATAGACCCTTCACTATATTGCTGCATTTACCTCTTGAAAAAGCGTAGTTATGATTATGCTAATGATAAGCAAAAAAGCCTTCACATTAAGGAAATTCTTTTTCTCTGGGGCCCCATTATTAATTTTTTTTTGTAGATTGAAATTAATATGTCTACAATAGGTTACTGTCCAGGGCCTGGTTGTTCGAAAGCCCATTGACTTAATCCAGGATTAGCATAAACTTTTTGTTATGTTTTCAACTCTGTGCTGAAGGTTTCTTTTTCTTATTTTTTGTTTTTCAAGATTGACTTCTTCTATTGTAGAGTTTTGCCAAACATCTGCGTTGAACAGCAGTTGGGAGTAGAGATATAACTCGTTGGTTAATTTTAAGCTGGGATTAGCGTTGAGCGGCTTTTGAAAAACCGGGCCCAGGCACATTGGATTTGGGCCACAGAATTACATGCTAAGCTTGTTTACTGCCTGTGTATTGTTTGTAATGTCCATGTAGTATACAAAGAGAATGGTTTTGGCTACATGGCAATAGTGAGGGAGCTGTCTGTGAATTCAATGGGAGATGCAAGAAGGGAAGTTCAAGGCACTGTAAATTATATCCTGAATGGTGATGTAAGTAGTTTGCCAAATCAGAATCATTTTTAGTCATTCAGGTGACAACAGACCTTGCATATAGCAGTAATGTCAAAGTATGAGAAATTTGTTGCAATCCTAAGTACATGTATTGTTATGTTTAGTAAGGTTAAATGTGGCTTTTTCACTTTTTTATGTGGGAATATATTCTCATCAGTGTGTCATCACTGATGCAAGACATGACTCTATGAGGTTAGAATATTGCATTCACATATCTGAGGTACTGCTACCAATGTTACAGTACCATTTACTCAGTTCTCTTATTGTGTCCACACTTTATTTTATTTTCAGTAACAAAAAGATCATTGCTGTTTGTAACTGGAGTCGTGAGAATGAAAGAAGTGCTCCCAGCAGAGAAGTACCCATGACGAAGGAGATGATCACCAACCTAATTGAGAACCAGGGTTGTTTGACGTGTTTTACAATGTCTTTGGTTTACCATAATAATTTATGTGTATGGTACGGGAGGGTTGCTGGGAATTAACAAATGCTACTCTGTTGTTTCCTTCACAAATAGGTCATAATGTTAAAGAAATTGCTCATGACTGTGTCATGGCATTGAAGGCATGGTTCCAGGGAAAAGGGATCAAAAACTCTTTTGATACTTGGCATGGTAAATGCTAATGAGAGGGAGGAACATGTGCTGTTTTCTGTCATAGGCCACAGTAATGATTACTTGTACCTTGACCTTACCCCGTAGGTACAAAGGGAGTGGCAAGAGACATGAAAAAGATATGCAGTGGTACGCGTCGTGATGAAGGTATCAAATGGTTCACACAACTGTCTGACAAAGGTAAAGAGATGTTTTTAGTTCAAGATAGGTCTTTTAGGCTGCCCCTTCAAACAACAGTATTTTTGTGTCGTTGCAGCAAAAGCCACCAAAACTCACTTTTACTGGGCCATGAGGAACAATGATGGCACAGCAGCTGGATTTCAGCAGTATCTGTTAAATATTGTGGACCATTATCAGGTAATTAGTTCCTTATCTAACAAGAATTTAGTCTTCGCGTTCATTTCGTATTTACATTATTGGGCATTGTTGCACTGCTGTGAATGAAGTGAATCACTCTTTGAATGTAGAACAAATGACGTAGCCCTCGTTTAATTTGAAGGATATCTCTCCAGGTGATAATAATATGACAGTCCAAAATATTATTTATAGTGTTACTTCCCCATAGACACAATTACTTTTTGATTTCCTACTGTTTTCCTGAAGTCTAATATTATTAAATTTTCACAGGGAAAACATGACTTGTGTCACCAAGACTCCAGGTGCAAGCATGCCGGTTACATCTGTAGCAAAAAGGAAGTGTCTGATCCGAAAGCTGTGGATGCATACAGGACTGCAATAATGAAGACCACAATCTATAAGAATCCATCAGATTACCTCCTGGTATGTGTGCCAATTTCCAACCTGACTACACATTCCATGCAGAAAATCCATTCAGAGAAATTCTATGTACCCCAACACAAGATACTATTGTGAAGTACTTATCTTTGATTTAGTTTTTTTAGGTAGTATGCACACTATGATAGGTCCTCGGCCAGTCAGTATTGCAAAGCACCCACTGCTAAATTTCAGTGTGTGCTTTCACACTTTATTTGGTTTCCAATAGATATTACTGACATGCTACCTTGCATGCTGTAACCCTCTTTATGGCCCTCAAACTCACTTAGGAAAAGGTATGCAACACTTTGTTTGGTAGGGAGAACTTGTGATGCATACCAAGCTTTCTTTGATTATAAATTGTATCTGTTTTCCTCACAATTCTTTTCAGTGCCGAGACACCTTTTACATAGAGTCCTTCCATGCTGTTGTGCTTATATATGCCCCCAAGGGGATTCATTTTGGAGATGACACATATGAGATGAGAGTGTCTCTTGCCATATTGGATTGGGTAAGTTTTGTCATTGTAGTGCTTTTGTACTTCGTACATTTTACATACAGCATCATTAATTGTATGGCAGTGTACTTGGAGCCATGCGTATCACACTTGGCTGGCTTGAAGCATTGAATGTACTTTTCAAACTATACAGCCAGTGCTGCAAATATGCAGAGGGATTTTCACACCAGGGCCCGGTTGTTCGAAAGCCGATTAACGCTAACCCTCAATTAAAAAGTAAGCGACGTGTCAATTTCGCCCTCTGAAAACACTTTCAAATAGTGGTTTTAGACTGAAGCGGAAGAAAAGTGTAAGTCACAAACGACAAGCAAAAATCTTTAGGGAAAATCTTTGTGAATGGTAAATAAACTGGAATCAAAGTTCACTCTAACCCAGGGTTAGCTTAATCGGGTTTTGAACAACTGGGCCCAGTTCTATACACACTGTACTTTTGAACTTCAGTACATGCCTTTGCATTCATGTATGACTGTGTTAAATTAATTCTGTGCTATGATTGATCAATTTGGTGGGCCTTATAGTGTAGTTCTGACTGCAAAATTCCAAATCTTGCTATTTTAGAATGAGAATGTTGGTTGGGATGTTTATTCGGTGCAATATTATCAGCATTCGAGGCATCCTGGGAGAAGGGCTCCCACCAGAGTTCTCCGACCAAAGACCTTTGCATTCAGAGAGCCAATATGGCATACATTGTTTGAAAGAAACAAAATATCTGCTGCTCCACTTACATTGTGAATTGGTTAGTAATCACATAAATGTGGGTAGTTCCCAGTCCACCTCCTTGGTTGCTCCTGCATATAGCTGCAATGTTACTGATCTGTCTTCCACTCTTTGGAAGTGGTAGAGTTGATATATTCTATGCAGATATGCATTATTTCTTTGATATTGACCTTGATAAGCCCCTCAAAGGGAGTTGTTAACAAGCTATGAAAAATATAATGTTTGATATTTTGTATTTCATTATAAACAGTTGCAATCTGGTCCCTGCTACACACATTCTCTTTTATCCTTGTTTTCACCAGCACAACACATGTTAATTAAAGCATTCTGAACAGAAAATAAACACCTCCTCTCAGGTTGTTGTTGAAATGTTATCAAAATGCTTATTTATCCTCAGATTGCACATGCAAAGCAGAGTGAAGATAATTTATATCAACATTATGATTTGCTTGCCCAGCCATTGTAAACCACGGAGGACAGATCACCACACCTGGAACTCTGCGGCCCATTCTGTGAAGAGTTTGTGGGGTTTATAGCCATAACATATTGATTGCTATTTGTGTTCTCGTTATTTTGCAGTTGTTGAGACACTGTTCAAAGAGGAACATACTCATTATTGATTGTGGAGTAAAGAGAAAATATTGACAGATTGTAAAGAAAAAACGGCTCCTTTAGGAGCCACCCAATCTATGAAAGTCAATGACCTTCAATTTATTTACCTACATATACTGCACCTCTAAGATTGTTTTTGTAGTAGTAGTCCAGCTGTTATCGTCCAAAAATATGCTGAATTGTTCACTTTGATGATAAAAGAATGAAACTTTGCCAGATTACTACTATCCCTAAGACCAACATTTTTTGATATGGAGCCAGCGAAAATTCGTTAATGGGGCTGAGTACTGCGCAGGTGTTAAAATTACCAACATGGAAACGAGGCTGGAAGTGAAACCCTTCGAAATTTTTATACTGACGAGGGGGTCATAACAGATGTTGTAAAACTTAAAATGGTGTCACGTGACCTACTTACTGGAAACTTACATGGGACTGAGTAGGATGCCTGTGGATACAGTTTGTATATACAAGCCAGTTTGGGTTTCTATGTGATTTTTGAGTTAGTATTGTAGATTAGTCATTACTCTGGTTGCTTTCAGTAAAGAAGCAGCCAAGGTAAAAACAAAACGCTCTGCGGGGCAATAATATGTTCGTAAAAACAAATTACTTGAAAAGGAGGCGGGATCAAAGCATGCAAAACATACTGTGTTTTGCTAGGAAGTTTAAACAAGGACAAGTTATAATG
>BLFK01000259.1:51766-61766 GCA_014634185.1 Astreopora myriophthalma | reverse complement strand
TGACAGCGAATTTTTCGCTCGAAATTTCGGAATGAATTATCAGTCAAAGCGAATTTTTGCTCGAAATTTCAGTCAACTACAACAATAGGCATTGTGAATATTCGGCGAATTTTCTCCGAACTTTCGCGCTGGACAAAAATTCCCCATTTTTTGTCGAAAAGCCCCAATATTCGCGGATTTCGTCGAATTATGCTCTCATTACTTTTGCACAATACTGTATGTGTAGTTTATTTGTACCCAGTCTAAATGCTGTAAGAACTCTAAAAAAACTTTCAATACCTTACCCATGGGTAACACGATTGCACGCTTTACTTTAAACGATTGCATCCACATACTGCACAACAACCGTCACATCCTGTGATGGAGAGAGATCTTTTTCTTCTTACAATGAACTACTAGATGAGAAAAGGAGACCTCTTGATCCTACTACAGTGAAGGTCTTTCACTTTCGTAATTGGAATGTTACAGTTAAGTTGTCTTTAGAGGGAGAAAAGAGCACTCTAAGAAGACCGCATCAAAGCCACCAAGTGTCTCCAGCACGACCTCATTTCCAAAGCCAACAAGCAGCACCAAAGCAACTTCACAGCAAGTGCTATTCCCAACGCCCCTGATCCATTAGCTTATACTGCCTCAATAACGCCATGGCCAAGTTTCTTCCGATGCAAATATGTACTCAAAGCATAAGAAACTTAAGAATGCTTGTAACTAAGTTAATAGTAGTCGGGGATGATTGATCCTCAATAAAATGGACATTATTATATGAAGTTAAAAATAACTAGCATAACTTATATAAGAAGTGAGTTTAAAGTTACGTAAGAAGTGTGTTTAAAGTTAGTAGTGTTCAAAGTTAGTAGTGTTGTAAATATTGTTAGTATGGTAAGCATTGTTAGTGTCGAAAATAATGCGTAGTACTTAATAAAAAAGAAAAAAAACTTCACAGGAAGGAAGTGTCTTCACAAAGGCTGAATGAAAGTGGCAAAGTTTCTCTTACACAACCTCTTCAAAGCCAAAAAGCAACTCCATGCCATCCTTTTCAAAGCCAGCGAGCAAATCAAAGTCACTAAGTTTCTCCAACACAAGTTCTTCTCCAAAGCCAAAGAGCAGCACCAAAGAATTCTTTTCAAAGCAAGGGAATTTCTTCAACAAGACTGCATCAAAGCTACCAACAACCCCCAACACAATGTCTCAAAAGCCATCAAGCAGTTCTGAAGCAACTGCACAACCAGGAAATGTCTTCAAAACAAAATTACCAAAGCCACGATGTGTCTCTATAACAGCCGAGACATCAGAGCCATCAGACATCTCTACAACAGCCCCTACCGAGTCTACAAGTACCTTAAGAGCAATCTTATTAGAGCCACCAGGTGCCTCTAAAACAGCCTCAACAAAGTCAGCGAACATCATTGTGACAAACAAGAGGAAAGCAGAAAGCTCACATATATCTTACAAGCAGAAGAAACAAGGTGAGAAAAGAGTATCATTTAGGACACACTATGATTTACAAAATATAGCACCTACAATGAATACAGAGGCATCCTGCGATTTCCCAGAATGCAGCATGCCTTTGCGTGGCTGTTGAAACTGTTAAATTTCAAGGTGATGGTGTTATTGATAAAGCAGACATCATTAGCCTTCTTGGGGGTAATCATCTGATGAGGAAAATTACCTCAGTAACTTTATTGTTGACTCTTATCTTAACTTATTTCCATGGAAAGTTCAATGAAGGGACTTTCAACTGTCTCTTTAAAGTGGGAGCAATTTGAGAAGAATGTTGGTAAAGAATGTGCCAAAGACATGCTCAAGAGGAAAGATGGGAAGGTTTCCTTTCTAGAGCATAACTTGATTCTGACTCCCTGCAATGAGCCAGGCAGCAAGCATTGGTTTTTCCTTGTAACTAAACCCAAGGACAAGCAAATGCTTGTTTTGGATAGTCTGGCAGGAAGTTTCATAAAGTCATAGTGAGGATTTTTAATTTTTTAATTCTTATAGTTTGTAATTTTTTAGATTATATATATATAGCTTTTAGAGCCAGGCCTTTGAATTATTGTGAATAGATACTGAAAAGCCCTGATGGGAGTATTTAATAAAGTTTACCATTTACCATTTACCGTCATCCACACAAGAGCAATGGACAAAATGTGGTCTGTGTTAAAGGAGATGGCATGGGAGTGGCCTTTCCACTCAAATACACCATGTGACACACCCCAGCAGCAAAATGGCTATGACTGTGGCATATTTGTATGTGTGTACGTGAGGAGTTTGGCCCTCCTTGCCAGACAAATCTCCCCAGTTTTAGGAGTGTTATGCTGCTGGAGTTGCACCACAAAGCAATGCACGATTACACTGAAACGTCTCCACAAGTGGGTCTGTATAGCATTATTTCGAATTGACGTCAGTTTCAGCGTGCAGGAGATGATGGGAATGAAATGCGGACAAACAAGAAAGCACTTTCATGTGTTTTGCCTTGTTTTCCTGTTATATTCCTATTCAGTTGCTGCTTTCAATTTTGAAAAAAATTATTAACTTTTAATTTATATATCGTTGAACCAAAAAGAAAAGAAATGGATGAAGTAGTCTTGAAAGAAAAAGACGTCCTTGAGCTTATTTGTCCAAACATCCCTCTGAATATACCATGCCGATGTTGAAGAGATGGCTCGAGTGCCATGGCCAGAAAAAGACCGGAAAGTTGTCGGTGTTGATGGAAAGAATTCGTGGCTGCTATGCACTTAAAATTGAAAGTAGATCCAAGAGTGGATGGCGGTAAATGGTATGAGCTCAAAAAGAAAGGAGGCAGTCTAACCACAGCATCTTCCACAACGAAAGCTTTGTCGTCTTCGGATACTAAACCGAGTGATGATTGGACTATGTTTCTTTCGGTTGATATTCCCGAAATGTTCAACTATGGACATGCTTATTACCACTTGATCGAGTCAGTTACAGACTTTGGCCTGAATGAGAGTGGGAGTGACAGTACAGATGACTCGGACGGTTATAGTGGATATACAACGACAGGAAAGCCCCTCCGAAAAGCAAGAAAGTTGATAGGGAGTATGTTGTGGACATTCAAGACAACAATAATGAGCATCACTATTTGATACAGGCACATGTGCACCACTCAATGAAGAATGAGTATCCACTCAATGTATCCGTGGTACTGAGTAAGGCAAGTGGTTTTGTTGTAAAAGCCAGGTGCAACTGTAAATAAAGGGCTTTGAACCAATGTGCACATGTTGCAGCGGTTCTCCTTACGCTCGTCAACTACACAGATAAGCATGGGCATCGTCTAACCGAACAATCAACTTCAAAGCCTTGCATTTGGAATCATGGCAAAACGAGGGCAAAAAGTCCGAACACTGTCCATGAAACCAATTATAAATCTAGGAGGTTAAGTGATGGAAGGGTTTACCACTGGGATTCCAGACCAAAAGAACATAGGGGAGAAGTTACTACTCAAGAAATAAACAAATTTATAATTGATCTTCAGAGCACCACTGTTGCCATAAATGAAGAAGAATCCATGTGGGAGATCTCACTAAGGATTTCTTACAAAGATTATGAACTTAACAATGACAGGAAAGGTCAATTACATGATCAAGCAATTTTTCTTGAAGAAAATCTTTCCTCTCCAAGTACTACAGCTGGAAGATTTAGTGCTGTTGAAATACCTGGAACTTCTGACCAGAGCAACTCTCCTGCTCGGTTCAGAGAAAGGCACTACCAGATTACTGCCTCCAAGTGCAAGGAGGCCTGCTTACTTGGTGACCAAGTGTTAAGTCATGAAGGAAAAGAATGCTTTCACTGTGTCTCAAAAACCTATGGTTCTCAAAAAATGTTCACGCAAGTGACATGAAGTATGGTATCTCAGAGGAGCCTGAGGCAAGGGAGGCATATACTAAGATAACAGGCAACAGAGTTCAAACAACTGGACTCTGGGTGAATAAAAAATGTTCATTTCTTGCTGCCAGCCCAGATGGTTTAGCAACAGAAAAGAATGGAAAAACTGTCCTCCCAGAAATAAAGTGTTTGAAACTGCTAAGGGAGATGCCAGTCACGTATGAAGCAGTTTTCATATCAAAAAACAATTCATTGTGCACATTCAATTATTCAAGTCTGGCATTAAATTATGTACCCATGTCATCCAATCATTACTACTTGTCTTGCAATTATGTCTGTTTGCCACTGAATTATTGCTTTTGTCATTCAATGATTAGATAATGATGTCTTTCTAATTCGTCATTCTATAATCCCTTCTTGACATTAAATTATTCCATATCGATTTCCATCGATTATTTGCTTGTACCCGAGCCCACAAAAGTACCACTGATTAAATGACTTCATATGCGTGATACTCAGAGCGACTCAGCAAAATGGCGTCCAACTCGTTTCTGACCAAGTGCCTCATCAAGTGGGCGTAAAAAAGCCTGGAAACCTAAAGAAACGTGGACACACACGTTTACTTGTATTGCAGAGGCCGACCATTGGCTTATTCCATTAAGAGAAGAAAAATTAGTTTTAAAGGGAGCTGGTCTTGGCGGAAAAAAAATCCCCTTTGACAAGTACGGAGAATATGAGCATTTCCAATCTTCTCTTTTGAACGAATTTCCAAAATTGAAGGAGGGAGGAGGATTTTAAGTACTGCGCTCCTCTGGAGCGAGATGTTGCCTGGATCTGATTCCTATTCAAACCATGGGCTACAACATACCTTATCTTAAAGAGTGCCTAGGGCAAGCTATTGCTTATGTCCGGCCTCTACAAAAAGATCTTGATCGCAGTCCACTTCCTGTACAGGTAGGTTAAGTTTCTTGATTTGCATCTGTTTTACCTAACTGTTGTTCAGAATTTCGTCCTTTCCGGCTGGTATTAAAAATTATTTTTAGACCTAAGGTTAGCTTTTGTGAATGTTAAGGATACTTTCTGTATTAGTAAAACAATGACCTGTGACCTGTAAAAAATGTCGGTCGCATCGTTTGCACATTGCAGATCATCCCCAAACTTTGGGAAATTAAAGCATTTGAATCAACCACAAATTTTCTTGGGGTATAGACAAATGAGCTATGAAGCCACACAGTTGAGAGCAGGTCAATTTGTTGCTCTCAACTGTGTGGCTTCATAGCTCAGTTGGTAAGAGACAGCACCGGCATCACAGAGGTCGTGGGTTCGAATCCCGTTGGAGTCACTTGAATTTTTCAAGTGCATATATGGGACAATTGCTTAAATTGTCCAGAAAGTGTGAGGATCATTTCAGTTGATGTTGATTTCCGTTCAAGATCTCATGTCACAGTTACCAGTCCTAGCAATCCTAACCCCAGGCCTAAACACTACTGTGTGGCCTAATGTTTGCATTTGGTCAGGGTAAGGGTACTTAAATGTTGACCTGTAAAAGAAACCTGGAGTTGACAATCACTACTAATAAACTCGAAAATAGGATAAACAGTACAAACTGGTACAAGGAAAATTGCTGCCGCGTAACATGATTGGAATTTAAGTCGTGATATAAAAAATATTAATGCATGACATAAGGTTACAGATTCATTAGCAAAAACCACCAAAGACCATACAACAGGTGATTCATGAGGTGTCTGTTTATATGTTGTTGGTCAAAACGATTTTGACTCAGTTGGAGTCTCAATTTTCATTTTCTCCTATCCCTAATAATGAATAATTAAATGTTTCAAGACAATGGAAATTGAGAGTCAAACTAGATGAAATAATTTTGACCCACAACATAATTATGCAAAAGGTAATGATAATTTCAAAGTGTTGTTTTAAACTTACAATAATTATTTATGCAGACAATGAGGCAAAAACATTGCAAAAATTTAATAAAATCAAAGGCAACTCAATGCAGTTCCTTTTGATCACTTTCAAAGAAGACCAAGTCTTGTTTGGACCCATTATTTATAGGAGATACAAGAAACAAAAGTTTCACCATATTTTAGTTTGGGCTGAGTGGGTTATGCAAGACTTGGTTGAGACTTGGAGCGAATTTGTGATAAAAAGTTGCTGTCATAGTCTCAGAAAAAATGCTTCAGCCACAGTACTTACACTTTCAGATTTTACACTTACATGTAGTTTAGTTTCACCTTTTAAGTAGGGAATTGCCACAAACAGTTAATTTTTTCCACTCTGTTTGGCAAGATGTATCAGTAGACATTCATGTATGGTGAACCTGTGTGTCATTTCTAGGCCATTGTTCATTAAAACTCCTAACTTCTCATTGTTTATATTACTATACATTTGAACTGGTTTTGAAGTTTCTGGGTTTTTTTACTAAAAAGAAAACTCAAAGGCACTGAAGTTTACTAAAGAAAACAGTTGCATTTTGCTGACATAGGTTTTGAGGGATGAAAAGGATGGTGATGTAGTGCATGCACCTATCGTTTGTGTTAAAAATGTTATCATCCTCAAGAAAATTTACACAATATTACAGTGTAGGAAGACCAGATGATGCAGTCTCAAGTTTGAGAAATAATTAAAATTATGTAACCAAATTTTGTGAAAATATTACTTAATGATGAAATAGCATGAAATGTATGTATCTGCCATGTATTATTGTAAGTATGCACCAAAAGACAGTATTAGTATGTTTTCATGGTTTAAAAGGTCAGAACCGTACCCATTTCAGCAATTTTAGAAACCTAAACACTGAACCATCTGCAAAGGTATGCTGCAGGTGAGATGAAAGTATTTTTGTTTCATGATGCTTTCAATCCTTCTTAGAGGTACCCATGGTGGTCCATGGTGGGACCAGTGAGTGGAAAGGTGAGTTAATTCTCGGTTTTCACTCATGTGACACCGACCATGGCAACGGTTGTTATCCGCCATCTTTGGGCCCCTCAAATGTAAACAAATCTAAGGCACGAGTGTGTGAGTTCGAGATGGTTCTCTGTATTGTGGTCGGCTGCGAGAGAAAAAGCGGGAAACACAAGGCAAAATTCAGTAAAATACCCAAGATCGTGACAAATCAAGGTGAGGAGTGGGACAAATTGACGCGGGAGAGAAGAAATCGATGGATTTCGGCAGTGAGTCGTCAGGATACTGTGGAGAAGAACATCAGTGAAAGCGAGCGTGTCTGTGATCTTCATTTTGTTACAGGGAAGCCCGCAGCTACATAGGACAAGCACAATATAGATTGAGTTCCAATTTCAAATCTTAAATAAAACAGAATTTAAGGGAGACAAACAGAACGAACAAAAACAGAAGGCTTCAGAAGAAAGGGCCGAAAGAGCGAATGAATGCAGGAAACGCACCATTGAATGACAAGAACTCGAAGTTGCCCAGACGAGAAAACATGTAAACGTGAGTGGCGATCGTATTGTTGATATCCACTTCACAGAGACTGACACAAGTACCTCAACAGAAGATGTTGAAGAAGATACTGGCCTTGCAATTGCCAATACACCTGAAATGGAGCCAACAGAGCCCTCTTGTTCCACTAGTTAGGCTACAAGCGACGCTGAAAACCAAGCTGAAGGAAGCGTCCCAGAGCCTTTAAAAGACGCCGAAACACAGACAGAGGAGTTTGCCTACATGTTTTATAGAGCAACTTATCAAGCTCTGGACAGAGAGTATTTCAGATCAGATGATAAAGTTCAGTCTTACACGGGGTTACCATCCTACCAAATTCTTGTCACAACATTGAGCCACATGGTGCCCTACGTGAGTCAACCCAGACATTGGATCCATTCCAGGAATTTATTATGGTTTTGATAAAGCTGCGCCTCAACGTTCCTTTTCAGGATCTGGCCTACCATTTCTTGGTATCAGTAGAAACTGTTTCACGGATCTTCTGGTCGTGGATAAATGCCATGGACTACAGGTTGTATCAGCTTGTTTACTGGTCAGAGAGAGAAAATCTTTGGAAAACAATGCCAATGTGTTTCAAGCATGCCTTTGGCAACAAGGTGACTCACAAGGTGAGGTTTTCATTGAAAAGCCAACAAATTTGCTAGCAAGACCACAGACATTTAGTTCCTATAAACATCACAACACCATAAAAATATTAATAGGCATCACCAGAAGCATATCACCTACAAGTGTTTAACCCTGGTTCAATGCTGCCGATTATTCCGAACCAATCAAATTTAACTTCCTAATATGGAAGAAGGGCTCTCGCGTGGATATGTCATGTACGCGCGGACTATATGCAGGCTTTTGTGAGGAAATTTGCAACAACCGCAACATGCAGTTGACAGTAGTGAATTGTCGAAAATGTCGAAGGTTAAGAGAAAGCTGACCTTCATAGAGGTTAAATTCGACAAAGGAGGAAACGTGCTACCTGTTAAGAGACCGAGACACCATCCAAACTTGAAAAAAGAGTCTGATAATGATGTACGATGCACGACCCCAAGAAGCTTTCCTTTGCGTGCCCTGCAAACTGGTATTTGGACACCAGTTACACTGAAACGGTTTGCCAAAACACCTGAGACTTGCTTCACAAATAACCAGTCTGCAACGGAAGACACTTCTTCTGCAATGCCAGCATCTCTTACACCAAATCAGTGTGACTGGGTTCAGTGCGTCGAAGCGTTTGTTGCCTCAGAAGCCCCTGAAATGCAAGTGAGTTACTGGGATTATTCTGACGGTAAACATTGCTGCGTGTCTGCAAAGGATCTCTCCTGTTTTGACAAGAGTTTGATATCAACAATTCGTGTTTCTCCCATATTAATTCATGTTTCTGCAAATGGGGACTACGTGGTAAAGGTTCTCTTTCATGATGTCTTAAAGGGAACGCTGAAACACGATCGAGACCTTGTGACCTTTTTCGTGTCAGCATCGAGAACGTGATTTGTCCGGGATTGAGTATGGTTGTCGCAAAGGAACACTCTAAATTGAAAAGATCCTGGGGTTTTCCTTTCGATCGCATAGACAGTAAAAATTGTTCTATGCTACACAAACCGCAAAACAGGAAACAAATGCCTGGTTCAGATCTGTATAATGTCTGTTGCAGGTGCAAAAGGCTTCATCACGAGTTAAAAGCTATGTCAAAGCAACGAGAACAAAATTCGTCAGGGCGTAATTCGAAGTCTTCAAAGTGTAATTGGAGATTTCTAAGTCCTAAGAGTGAGAGACAACGATGCCGAGCTGTGACTTCCGGTGTTCCAAGACTTGAATGAGAAGTAAAGAAGTTGAACAAACAACTTCATATACCTTTATCCCCCCCACTTTTCCAATCAAATGCGGGAAATCACCGGAACAGTTTCATCGAAGTTTCAAGAAGATCTACACAACATATTCGAGGAAGCCGAGGCACAAGGGAAAGGGAAGATCATACGGTCAATTTGGATGAAGGATGTTGAGGAAAGACAGGCATTTTGGAAGGATCAGAATATCAACAGTAAGTCCAGCTACTTTTTGTTTATTATTATGCTTACAGTTATTTTCAAGTGTATGTAATTTGGCGCGATCTTCTCAAGGAACTTTCACACTATTTCACTGGCTTGGATGTTTAAGTGATTTTAATGTTTTTGGTTACAGTAAAACTTTAGGAGTTGAAATTTCCAGTTTTTGGTAAAAGATCCAGTTGAGTTAAAGGAAACGTTTGAACACAGTTATATTTGTTTGTTTATATATTATCAATATTATATGTCTGAGAAAATTGCTTCAGTGTGATCCCTGAAAGCTAGCAAATTTATATTTTTAATTTGCAAATTAAATTAATCAATTTGTACTGCTGTGCAAATTTGCTATTTTCTCGGTCATAATAAATGAGTAATCGTCTGAGAACTCATGACAAGCAATAATGTTAAGGATTTGCACTACTCTTGATATTTGAGAAGTCTTTCAAATTGTACTCTCCTAAAGGCTGATGCAATTTCAAGAGAATTTTAAAACACACGACATGTAAATCTAAATCCTCAATAGGTCACTTTCCACATACCGTAAATCCTCTATTAAGCCCCCCAGGGGGCTTATTTTTTTCAAGCACTTTTGAGGGGGGGCTTAATAGAGAGGGGGGGCTTAAAAGAGAGGGGGGGGGCTTATTTAATTTACAGAAACG
>BLFK01000259.1:47476-51523 GCA_014634185.1 Astreopora myriophthalma | reverse complement strand
GAGACGGGGGGCTTATTAGAGACGGGGGCTTATTAGAGACGGGGGGCTTATTTGAGAGGGGGGGCTTAATAGAGGATTTATGGTATTAAAATTCAGCATGGTAGTGAGGCCTAGAGGACACAAACAAACAAAATGAATAAACATGGTCATTTCATTCTTTTGTTTGTGTCCTCTAATCCTTGCTGCCAAGCTGAATTTTAATATCTTGAAAACAGTCTATTGCCTATGCATTGCCATTAATGAATTCCACTGTTCTCTGAAATTATATTATAAAAATTTATCCTCACCAAAAGAACTGGGAGGCCTACCCTGCAGATTCATTTTAGTCCTTATCCTCCATAACAGGAACTGGAAAAACCAGTAACCGCTGGAGTGCAATTACTTATCGTATTGCACTTGCAGTCTTCACGAGAAGTCCTGCAGCATATGAAGCCCTAAAGAGCTATGGTATTTCACAGCTCCCGTCATTGTCAGCAATCAAACAGTTCACTTCTGTAAACTATCAGCCTGCTGGTACTAATTTTCAACATCTACAGGAAGGTAGAAAGTCATATACGGCATACATAGAAGAAAGAGTAGAACAGGGTCATCCAAAACCAATGCACACAGGCGTGGTAATTTTTGACGAGGTTAAAGTTGTGATGAAGGTTCACTGGAACAGTGCAGACAATGGGTGAGATAAACTTAGAGAAGTAAGTCACTTAACTGGTGGTTAATGCAAGACTTTGTGAGTTGGTGAGAGTAAAGAAATCCTTGGTTGCAAAGTTACATGTACATATACCCAGTATGCACGTCAGTGCTTGTTTTGATGTTCTTGTTTTGTTTTTGTTTTTTTAATTTACTGTAAAGGTTTGTGGGTCATGCAATGACTTCAAAGGACATGGCATCATTACAGGATGTTTATGAGGAGTTGAGGGCACCCAAGGCATGCAAGGCATCTTACCAGTTGCAGTTTCTCTGGCATGACCTCACTAGTGACTTTGATATCATCGGACCATACTATAGCAGCCACAAGGGAATGGAAAGCAAATTCATAATGTCATGCCTGATGGCCAGCATCCATGCCTTCCATATCCATAGGTTTAAAACCAAGGTAGTAGTCTGTGATGGTGCCAGCACCAATTTAAAGGCAGTGAAGTATCTAACAACCCAGCGAAGTGGGGCATATCGCATCAATGATGACCCCAATGTTGATGATCCACACCATGTCAAACCATGGATGATGAATCCCTGGACCAATGTGGAAATGTTTTTCTTTCCACGTCCTTCACATCAGGTTGTTTAGTTTTATATGTTAATTACCAGTGTCTTAAATACTTATTGTATCATGCATGAATGCATGCAGTTCAAGTTGAGATTTCCATCACTGCACGAAAAGCCAAATACTCGGGCCCGAATTCGCTCGAATACGGATGGGCGCACGCCGCATACATCGCAGTGTTCTGACGTATTCGATTACGGCTGACGCGAAATGCACCCGAAATATTCTATTAGAATCCGGCCTGTTTTTCCGTATTCAAACTGAACACTCAAAGTGTTCGATAGATCATATGGGCTAGGTTTTGGTAGATTAATGCTACATGACATGTTCTTCAAAGATATAGAGATCATTTATGACTCGAACATTTTCGAATACTCCCAGTTGTTCGAGAGTTTGCGACTGGAACAGGAGATGCACGACGCCACTTCTTACGTGAATGTCTTCGAATACTAAAGGATACGTCAAGAATGCTCTGAATTTCGAGAATCGCGCACTATGAATACGAAAATAAGGTCCCATTAAATATTTTTCACTGTCAAAGATGTGTTGTGACATCAAGAACGGGTTTTATTCAGGTGATATACACTACAGTGTATACTAGTACAGCCGGACAACACGCTACGTGTTCCGAAGTGTGCGACTGGAACACGCGACTCATGCGAAGTATGAAATGTGTTCATGTTCGAATTCTGACGCATACGTGAGGTTTTAAGGGTATTGTAAACGACACACTTCAAGTGTTCTGTGTTGTTTGACTGGAACACAAGACTCATGTGAAGTGTGAAACGTGTTCATGATCAAATACTGAAGCCCCACACCAAAGCTTGTATATTCCCAAACTGTGTTCAAACTGCCGAGTGGAACACACTTTTTAATCCTTGGATTCCTAATAAAACCCACCCAAAGGAAAAAAAAATTACCAGGACAATATGCGTGTTATCCCAACAAAAAGTAATCAACTGCCATGATGACATCTTCATTTCATTTCAAACAATACTTTATTTATAAAAAAAATTGTATTGTTACTATGTTAAATGCAAAAGTATAAGGAACTAATTGAGAAGCAAAACCTAAAAACGCACTATAACATTTTGTATGCAAACTTTACATCTACATGCTGCTTTGTTATGAAAAAGCATAATAAAGAATTAGAAAAGCAAAGTCCAAAAAACATTTCTACCATTTGAGAGACAAAGTCTACAAAAAACACAATAACATTTTGTATGCAAACTTTAGAACTAGCTAGATGCTGCTATGTGGCAACCTTAACCCTTAGGGCCCTAACCACGCACATATGCGTGGAAAATTACAAGCCCCCAGGTTTTGCTCGTATCTGTAGATCTGAGTGTGACTGGGCCTAGATAAGTTTCAAAATGGCGGAGAGAATAAACATTTTGGATTTTGAAGTGAGAATTGGTCGTTTTTCGGTTGTGTTTGAGGAATAATCGTAATTTCTTTTCAAGTGGGTGAAGATCAGTTAGCTCTTTAAATATGGCAGTCGCTTCCGAACAAAATAATACGGTTTCTGTTTAGAATTCCGTGGAGATCGTGTTTGTTGATGAAGATGATTTTCCTCTAGTGAATCTCATGGAACACGTGCAGTCTGACAACGATTTAGACGATGATTTTGAGTTGGTCCAGGACGAAGAAGAAGCAGACACACCGAACAGGACACTTCCAGTGCCTCGTGGTCGGCGAAACTAAAACACAGAGTGGAGCAGAAACATAAATCTTCGTCCTGACTTGGATTTTGATCAGCCCACAGGTCCGAGAATTGAGCTTGAAGAAGACAAGAAACCAGTGGATTTTTTCAGCTATATTTTACCGACGCGTTATGGAATCATATAGTGGACCAGACCAATTTATATGCCGAGCAGAAGAGAGGGCCTGAGGAACGATCAGTCTGGTATGCTCTGACAGTTAATGAGTTGAAAGCTTGGATTGCTTTGACACTGAACATGGGAATCGTGAAAAAAACATCCTTACGCCTCTACTGGAGTACCGATGAAATTTTTAAAACTCCATTTTTCTTGGCTGTGATGTCAAGAGACAGGTATTTCCAAATAATGAGGTACCTTCACTTTGTTGACAACCAGGAAGAGGTGAAAGACAAGAATTCACCTATGATAAGCTGTTCAAGGTAAGGAAGTTACTAGATCTTCTGCTACCAAGATTTCTAGAGGTTTGCAACCCAGAGAGAAATTTGTCCATCGACGAGGCATGGCACACTAGCATGTGGAACAGTGTGATCCAACAGAAAAGGGCTCCCAAGAGACATAACTGATGTCCACAATGAAGAAATCAAAGGTTTGAAGAGAGGAGAAAGTGTATATCAACAGAAAGACACCATTACATGTGTGGGTTGGAAGGATAGCAAAATGGTGTACATGCTGGCAACCACTCCAGTTAATACAGCTTGCAATTCTGAGGTGGAAAGATCAGTAAAAGAGGGAAATAAATGGCAGAAGACAGCTGTCAACCAACCACCCGTGATTTCTGATTACAATCAGAATATGGGAGGAGTTGACCTCTCAGATCAAAGGGTTACCACCTATGCACGCCTCATGAAAGGAACTGTGTGGTATTGCAAAATATTTTTTATGTCTTGGAATTGAGCATTTCAAATGCCCAAATTCTTATGGCTAAGTCCTGTAGAAATGCTCCTAAAATGCTTCAATTCAGAAAGGCTGTTGTGGAACAGCTAGTGAATGGGAGAACATTTCGTTTGACGGAACAAAATCCAGAAGCAGCAGTCCCCATCCCTCATTTCCGCTTCAACCAGGATC
>BLFK01000259.1:27476-32476 GCA_014634185.1 Astreopora myriophthalma | reverse complement strand
CTAGACTTTTTTCATTCTTTACTCACCATATGTACATTTCACTAAAGTCTTCTTTACCGTATGCTCGGAGAGGGACCTGGGACAGCATAATGGTCGGACGTCTCTAAAACGAGCTCCGACCTAACTCCTTCCAATAACAACAAATAATAGTTTCCAATGCCTTCATAGATGCGCAGATTTTTTTCGCAACCTTCCTTCAAATGAGTAATAGTAAAAAACGAAGTAAGCAAAGCCCAAGCGACGAGATTGTGTCCCCTGAACACAAGACTCCACGTGCCGAATCCATCATGGCGTCTCCGTCATCTGAGAAACAACAACAAGAAACAACAAGCTCCGAATCTGAACCGAACTTGAAGGACATTTATAGTCTTCTCGTCTCAATACAAGATACAGTCGCAACGTTGCTGACAGAAAATAACAAACTCTCGACGGACATGGCCGAACTTAAATCTTCTGTTGCGAAGAACAATTTCGAAGTTACGAAAATGAAAGAAGAAATGAAACAGCAATGCAAATACGTTGCATCCTTGGAAAAACAAATCACCCACTTAACTAAAGTCACAAAGAAACAGAAAGAAGAACTTGAGGTACTGCAAGTAGGACTCGACGATCTGGAGCAGTACTCCAGAAAAAATTCATTAGAATTACATGGAATTCCTGAGGAGATTGATATGTCGACGGATGAAATTGTTTGCAAAGTAGCAGTGGCGATTGGCGTCAATATTCAATGTGACGACATCGAAATATCTCACAGGCTTAAACGGCGTCATGGAATAAAACCTATCATAGCTAAATTTTCGAGTCACAAAGATAAGACGAAGGTCTATAAAGCCCGTTTACAGCTTCGAGGACGCTCAGTGATGGATATTTTCCCAGATTATTCAAGCACAACCGATACCCCTAAGCGGATCTACATTAATGAAAATCTAACTCATTACCGTAAAGAAATGTTGGATCTCGCCCTCAAGAAAAAGAAAGATGAAAAAATTCTAAGTGCGTGGTCTCTTGACGGTAAGATCTTCGTTAAAACATCCCCCACCGGAAGACCAAGAAAAATGTCCTCCATAGAAGAAATAGAAGACCTCTAGTTTCAACTCATCTTCAAACACTTACCGTAAGCAATACAATTTGTCTACTGTAATTATACCTTGAAGTGGAAGGTTTCTAGGTCTATAAGCCCGTTTTTGAGTGCTCTTTAGTTAATATCCCTCAATTTCCAAATGTATTCTTACGTGGATTTTTGTCTGTTTGTGTGTTACTTGTTTGTGTGTGTAGTATTCGAATACGTTATTCACTTGTACAATGTTGCACTTCTATCATCTTTTTTGGTTACATCTAACATGCTACATCGCTTACGGAATCATAAGTATTGTCCTGCAAAAATCTATACCTTTTTCGTGGAATGACCTCGTGTAATTTTATCTCCTTAAATGTTAGAGGTTTGAAAAATCAACGAAAAAGACGAAGCATTTTCTCCTTTCTCAAAGATCAAAAATGTGATTTTTATTTACTTCAAGAAACATACACTGAACCTCAAGATGAATTAATTTGGAAGGCAGAATGGAGGGGTGACATATTTTTTTCACACGGTTCAAATCACCAAAAAGGTGTCTGCATTTTATTAAATCCTTTGTCTGATATTCGAATAGACCATTTCTATTGTGGCCCCGAAGGCAGAATCGTGCTAATTAATATCTTCGTAAAGACAATAAACTTGTCCATCTGTAATATTTACGCGCCAAACGTTTCCACGGATCAACAAAAATTCGCACAAACCTTGAAAGAGCTTTTAATGTCCAAATCGTCTTTGTCAAATGTAATCATAGGTGGCGACTGGAATGTTACGCTCCAGGCCATCGATAAACAAGGCGGAATCCAGTGGAAGCCGACCGCATACCGTTATCAAATTACCGCAATGATGGAAGAATTAGATCTGATAGATGTCTTTAGGAAAAAGTATCCAGATAAAAAAAATTTTACTTACGAATCGATCCCACGAAAGATAAAATCTCGAATTGACTTTTTTCTGGTCGGTAAGTCTATCGCTAGTCAAGTTGTTGAAGTAGGGACAAAAACCTCAATAGCTCCAGATCATAAAGCTGTTAAACTTTGTCTTAATCTCATACACAGTAAACGTGGACCAGGCCTTTGGAAATTCAACAATTCGTTATTAAAAGATGAAACCTATGTCAATTTAATACAAGACAGTTACCCTGATATTATCAAGAAATATTCCAACATTAACGACCCAAAATTAAAATGGGAACTTATTAAAATGGAAATAAGAGGTCTTACTATTCCATATTCCAAAAACAAGGCTGGTAAAATGAGAAAAACTGAAGATGAGCTTGAGAAACGCTTGGAGCTTTTGAATAGGAAATTCGACCAGGGTGAAGATACTACGGAGTCTGAGCAGAAAGAATACGAGCACCTGAAAACTGAACTTCGTCATATCTATGAAAAAAGGGCCGAGGGAGCAATCTTTCGCTCAAAGGTACGTTGGATACAGAAAGGTGAAAAGCCAACGAAGTATTTTTTTAATATGGAAAGAAAAAATTTCAATAGGAAAATTATTTCAGAGCTCACAGTGGCTGACGGCGGTTTAACCGTCAACGAGAACCAAATTATGGATGAAATAAAACTGTTTTACGAAAACCTATATAACTCATCTAATAATAGCACAAATGAGGACTTCCATGAGTTCACAAATAACATAAACCAACAATTACCAAAACTATCCACAGAACAATGTAATGGAATTGAAGGAAAATTAACTTTAAACGAATGCTGGGAAGCTTTAAAATCGATGGGAACTGGAAGGTCACCAGGGGAGGATGGTTTCACCGTCGAGTTTTATAAATGCTTTTTCGAGATTGTAGGAAAAGATGTCCGTTTCTCAACGCAGGGGAATAATAACACTAATACCAAAAGAAAATTCTGATTTACGCGAGCTAACCAACTGGCGTCCTATAACATTGTTAAATGTAGATTATAAAATTGCGTCAAAAGCTATCGCAACAAGAATGGTTCAATTTCTTCCACATGTAATTAATAGTAATCAGACGGGCTTTATGAAGGGAAGATACATTGGGCAGAACATAAGATTATTCAACGATATCATGGAACAAACGGAACTACAAGATATTCCCGGTATACTTCTTTTATTGGATTTCAGGAAAGCATTTGATACTATAGAATGGAACTTTATCCAGCAATCTTTGAGTCTCTTCAACTTTGGACCTTGTTTAAAACAATGGGTCAAAACATTCTATACAAACTCGGAAAGTGCAGTCTTGCACAATGGATTTACAACGGATTTTTTTAAGTTATCAAGGGGTGTCAGACAAGGATGCCCTCTTTCCCCGTACCTGTTCATTGTAGGAGTGGAAATATTGGCTTCCAGGATAAGGACAGATAGCAACATAATGGGGATTAAGATATTTGGCACTGAACACAAGATCAGTCAATTCGCTGATGATACCACACTTCTGCTAAGTAACCTAACTTCTGTACAAAACTCGCTTACACTGGTAGATCAATTCGGTAGTATCTCTGGTCTTTTACTCAATGTGGAAAAAACAAAAGCTTTATGGCTAGGTCCCTGGAGGTTTAAAAATTCCAAGCCTTTTGGATTAAAATGGACAAAAGACCCTGTAAGAGCCCTTGGAACCTATATTTCTTACAATGAGAAAGAGAACAATAAAAAAAACATAGATCAAAAAATTGACAATATGAAAGCCAAATTGGATATTTGGCGAGCTCGTAGTCTCTCCCTTCTCGGTAAATGCCTCATTGTGAAATGTTTGGGTATATCTCATTTAATATACACGGCCTCTATGCTTACAATTCCTAACACCTATATCCCCACAATTAAGAGTGCTATTTTCAGCTTTATCTGGAACAACAAACAAGACAAAATAAAAAGGGATGTAATGTATCAAGATTATTCCAAAGGTGGTTTACGTGCTCCGAACATCGAAACCCTGTTCAAGTCCTTAAATTTAGCCTGGATCTCTAGACTACTGACAGTAGATACACACTCGTCTGAAACCTGGAAATCAATCCCGAATCACTTCTTTGATAAATTTGGTGGCCTCAGCTTTCTGCTTCTTTGTAATTATGATAATAAACTCCTAGAGAGATTCGAACTTCCGCTTTTTTACAGGCAAATCCTATCGAACTTTCTAGAACTCAAGACTTTATACAGATTCAACCACTTGTCAGACTTGCTATTGTTTAATAACAAAGAGATAAAAGTTGATGGCAACACAATATACCTCCCTTACTGGATAGAAAAGGGGGTATTCTCAATTGTGCATCTGCTTGATCATAATGGTAAGTTCCTGTCTTTTCCAGAATTTCAACAAAAATATAACGTTCGATGTAATTTCTTAAATTATTTTCAAGTTCTCTCAGCGATACCCAAGTATCTACTTGAAAAGGCGTGAACCGTATCATCAATCGACATGTGTAATTTTGCATGTGGCACTTCCCTTCAGCTCTCTGCATCTATTGTCATAGACTTAACAAAAATGAAGTGCAAAGATTATTATTGGCTATACGTTAATGCGATCAAAATCGAACCCACCGGTCAAAAAAAATGGCAAAAAGACCTTAAACTGGAGCATTATAACTGGAATTTGGCCTTCACCCAGATAAGCAAAATATGCAAAGAAAACAAACTCAGAGAATTTAACTACAAATTTCTGCATAGAATAATAGTCACCAAGAAAGAGTTATATGCTTATGCAATTGAAACAGATAGTAAGTGTGTTTATTGTAGTGAACCCGACTCCATTCTGGATTCCTTCACTGAGTGTGAAGAGTCTAGGTCCTTCTTTGATAAAGTCATTTCCTGGTTTAATACAACAAACAACTTGCAATATTCACCAACAATCGTCCAGCAACTTTTTGGCATGACACATGATGGAAATGACAAAAAACTCTCTAGATTTAACTATTGTCTACTCTTCGCCAAATACTTCTTATATTGCCAAAAA
>BLFK01000259.1:0-5000 GCA_014634185.1 Astreopora myriophthalma | reverse complement strand
CAGCCACCAAAGAGGTTCGCAATGGGGAAATCATGATCATAGCCGCTGACGTTTTCGGAAAGGTCATATTTGCTGTTTTTGGAAGTCAATGCAATAAAACATCATCTAGCATATTTGGAAAGAAAAAAGTTGCCTAAAAGTTCATTCCAGCTAGCATTTTCTCAAAGGAAGACTTTGTTCCCTAAAATTTTGGGGTAATTAAAATGTCAGTAAGGAAATCCAAATACATCAAATTCTTCTCCCTAACGACAAAAACGTCACCTGAAACAGACTTCAAACACCATAAGGTACTTAAAAATGCCTTTCTACAGCTTTCAGTCAGCTGATTTGGCTTGTGTATAGTGTACCCTGAAAACGTCGGTCAAAACCAAATGACAGGAATTCGAATTTACAACAAAGTATGGAACTCTTGACAAAACATGCTCATACGCTGGGCCGCCAGCATGAACGTTAACCAATGCAAAAAAGTACAATTCTTCCGGTCAACAAACAAATACACGGTCGTGCTCAAGACTGCAATATGCCCATGTTCGATAAGAATTTTCCAGGTCTACGTCACGGTTGTGTACGCCATGAAAACTCTAGAAATCTTTTGCTTCGCCGTGAAACGTATACACGTGCATATCGCACGTACTTTGAATTTGGTCTGAATTTTGCTTCCAGGAGAATGCGATGCACTCGACCTTCTTTCATAAAGATCTTTTATTAAAGGGTTCACCATCAGAGTACAAAAGATGTGTGGTATACTTTAATAAAAATCCACGAACGATTATGAACCGAGCGTATTCCACCATATTCGATACAAATATTCCAGGTTTACGTCCCGTATTGTGTGCGCCTTGAATACTCTTGGATTCTATTGCGTCACAATCACATATTCGAGTCTGGAATACTCTAGAATATTTTGGCTTTCACGCAGTGCATGTTCTCAATTCTCCTATTGTAAATAGTAAATATTTAATGTTTCTTCTACTTTTCTTTTTTGAAGTCTCTTTTACATCACATATGCATTGCAGGTCAATAAGAATTTTTTGGTCTTATTTTTATACACGGTACATGTGAGAAATGATGCATGAATAATTTTTTGGAAGTTTTAAATTATCAGTGGATTAATAGCAGACTACCACTCATGTTGCTGTTCATAATAAACCATATACATTATAATTTCCTTTTAATATTACAGGGCTCTGAAGTTGTTTACCTGTTTACACTGGTCCGGACAAATTTTTGCTTGGACAAAAACTTGCACAGTTCTACCCAGCATTTGCACAGGACCGGCAGAAGTAGACAAACTTTTGAACAGGTGTGCATGTGCAAGTGTGGGACCTGAAAAAAGAAGGTCCCAAACCTGCACTCTTACACATTCAAAAATTGATCCAGTTCTGCTGCTCTTGTGTAAACGCAAGGTGGAACTGTGCTTTTTGTTTGTGCAAAAATTTCGACACACCCATGTAAATGGTGCCTAAATTACTAACATATATCTGTGAATGATTTGAATTTTATTAAAGTTGAAGAGCCTTATTGCTGCTCTCCATTCTTCTCGCCAAGTCAATGGTAATCAGGCAAAGGATTTTGATGTATATGGAGTTCACTTTGGTTGGCAAGTTTTGAAGGACTTGTGGAAAAGAGAAATGAATCATGCCAGGTGAGGAAGAATGAGAAGGGTACCCCAACTGTCGCATCAGCATATCTTCAGAGATTGTTGGACAAGACTGAATGTAAAACCAGCTAAAATCATGCAGGTAATATTGTTGTAACTTAAATCAGAAACACTGGACTTTATTTCTTTGATCCACATTTTCTATGATTTTCCAATGAGGGCTCTTCATATAAACAAAAGTAGTAGCATTTTCATCCCACAAACACAAACCATGTTTATATGAAGAGCCTTGATACATTTAAAAATTAAGAATTAGTCCTTCTGTAATGATATGCACAACTTTCTTGCAGGAAGGGAAAATTAAGTTACATATGAAAACATACATTTTGATAATACCATTGAATCGTAATTAAAATTAATTGCTATTTACAGTGTACCTACTTTTTTTAATCTTCAATGTGGAAGCTAAATTTACTCTTTGCATTACAACTTCAAGACGGTTTAAATGTGTCTTTTGCCATTTGGGATAACCGCTGGCATTTCTATCCTGAGGGCTCATACAATGCTCTTCGGCAGACTGTTGAATGAACGTTCGGCCTTTGTCGAAAGCTGTTCCGATGACACTCAGACGATGTTGATCTTAGAACTTGTGACATTTGGGCGGATGTCCTATTGTTATACCCATAATAGAATTCAACAATGCGGGCTTTTTGCTTGGGATCAAGTCTGTATCCTTTTGTTTAAAAATAATTCACAAGTGTTGAAAGAATCACTGCATATTTTCCTGCAGCTGAATATTTCCCACAGCAGCGATGGAGATAACATCGGAGATAACATTGGAGTCGAGAGTTGTATTCAAAGCTTGAGTAGTGTCGCTAACTGTTATTGTTTATTGAGTAGGAGCAAAGAAAAGCTGTGAAAATAATAACTCTTTAGTTATGCCTCTACGTGCATCAATCTTCTTTATTTAGACGTTTCGGTCCACAGCAATGACAAGACTTTAGAGTAAACAGGTGTTTTACAAGCTTTACAACAAGCCATTAAACGTTACGTGTGGTTGAATAAAGCAAAGAAAATAATTTCTCATACATTTTCAAAAGACTTCACCAAACACAGAAAAACCAAAAATCGCGTGATAAAGTTATGATTTCCCGCAACCGCGCAGTAATTTCTTGACTGTAAGCGTACCGCCACAAAAATACGACTGAAACCGTAGACCGACACTGAAAACCACCGGAGTACCCTGTATGAAGGTATATAAAGAAAGGACATCGCGAGCGATTACGGGGCACTTTCTCTACCAACTGAGCTATCAAGTAGGCTATGAGCCGGTCACTTGCGAGATCAAGTTAGCCCGACCTCCGGTGAAACTGTTTGATCATTCATTCATTTCTTGTTTGAACATTTCATCTGAGAAGAGAACGGTCGTTTTGTCGAGCTTTTCCTTGAACGAAAATGTATTATAACTAGAAAGGCCAGAACTTTCTTTTGTGAGACAACTTACTGCACAGCTAAATGGCCTTGAAACAGTGGATGTTCGCAAAAGCCGTCTGTCTCTTTATTACTGCTGTTCTGTGTTCTTGTTTTCAGGAACACATATATGGAGGCAGTTGCCAACATCACCGACATCCCCGTTTTCATACGGCGGGAATGATCGCTGACCATCACAAAAATCTGGGACACGTCAGGAAAATAGAAACGCTTCCTATTTTCCCAATTCATCCCCGACCATCCCAGATTATCAGGGATGTCTACAATTAATGGTATTCATCAGTCGGCAAAATCTGGGGCATCAGTCGGCGAAATCATTTAAATTCAAGCGTCCCTTTATCGCGAGCGTCACTTTATCGTGGATACGATCGAGAAAGCAAAAAATGGATCTTGCAATTGGTGCCTTGGTAGAAGCTGTTGATCAGCTCGGAATTTGGTGCAAAGCGAAGCTAGTGAACAAATTCGAGAAGTCAGTGGTTGTGACCTTTCCCCCGTGGAGTTCAGGGTGGGATCGCAAGATAATCGATGAGGCTGAAGTGAGGAAAGACACTGCGGGGGAGACCCTCATTCCAAGAAGATTTGCTAGTAGAAAGGTAAACCATCCTGATGTAGAGTTGTTAAATTACATGTTGCATGTTGTGTCGTTTGTTGCTTTGCTACTGAAGGAAACAAAATGTTCATTTCCGTTTTCTACCTTTCAGAATTTAAACCTGAAGAAGCTATTCCGAGGCAATGTTGTGTGGCTAGATGGCAAAGAAGTGAAAGTTTTGCGATCAGATCCTATCAGGCACATGGTAAGTGCGAGTCACTGCCTACAAATTTTCTGTTTGTATCCAGACTGAGCTCTCTCAAAATTCCAAAATTCCACTTCAAATAAAGAATTGATTCGGCTATTACGAGGAAATAGACAAAAATATCGATCAAAGCGCGGCCACTCTTAAAATTTAACCTACCCTCATTTGGAGTTTGTAGCGAGGTATTTGTGAGTTTTGAAAGGTTTCGAAGTTTATTTTCAAAAATACGGCCAAATTTTAGAAATACTTGAGAAAATCGATTTCGCGCTCTCGCTGGCTAAAAATACCCGAATTAATTAGCAAAAATTAGCATTGCCGTAAATTTCCTCGCGTAAGAAATAAAAGCTATGTCATCAGAAAGTGGAAACTGAACGTAAAAGAGGAGGTACTTGGCCCTTTATATCACCCTGTTTTTCGCTTCTAGATCATACCTCTTACTGCGAAAAAACACATTCTTTGATGAAGATTTGACAAGAGCCGTAACAAAGCGAGTTTCACCTTAAAATTATAAACTGACTTTTCGATATGTGGCCACTCTCCAATATGGTTCATTTTACGGCTATAGAGTGATAACAGAACCTTCTTCCACAGAATATAAAAATTGGTTTGGGTTATTCACCAAGGGCTTCATAAAACGCCATCCAAATCTGAGTAGTTTGACCGAAATGTGACCTCATTAGCATATTGTTATGTCATTGACATGCAAAGTGTAATCACTTATAAAGCTGAAAACTCAGGTTTTGATTTGAAATTACGAGCCTAAACTCTTGCTCCATACTTAAAAAGGCCGACTTACTTGAGCGTGTTCTCCAGCAATGCTCCATGTGACGCGTCGTTTTCAGAAACGAAAAGTAACTTCATTGAAAGCGAAAAAATGTTTGGTCAATCGCCACCAGTTATCTTTAGTAATGCGTGATGCTCCTGGTATGACATTGTCACGCATACCGATGAAGTGAAGTTTGAAAGATCAAATTAATTTTATCTGTTCTTATGATTTGGTAGCGAATTCAGTAGGTTGGTGAAATATCGTAAAATACTGGTTACAATACTATGAGAACTATGGCAAAGATCAGACAAGAAACGAATTTAAGACTATGTTCAGGGATTTTACAACC
>BLFK01000257.1:1235996-1253496 GCA_014634185.1 Astreopora myriophthalma | reverse complement strand
GAAAGCATTCATCAAAAAGACAACCAAATGTTGCCACGAGGAATTTTTGGTCGGTTGCCCCGTGAGATTCTTGGAAAACAGAGACGTCGAAGAAGGGGTGGTCAACGGTGCCGTCGGCTCATTTAAGGGGCTTTCCAAAGTGGGCAAACACCCTATCGTCCAGTTGAAGAATGGAAAGGCGTATACGCTAACGCGCTCATCCGCGATAATCTACCTGGACGTTGGCGACCCGACCCCAGTCGCCCTGTGGCCAAGTTCACGTATTCGCATTATCGACTCAAGATGGCTTTGCCGATGACACCGTATGCTGCCCAAGGCTGTACCCTGGAAACAGCCATCATCCACCCCAATGTCGATTGCAAGAACAAATTTACGACCATCCAATGTTTGTTGGTGTCACTTAGTCGACTTCGCACGAGTAATGTCGATCATCCAGATAAGGCCAAGACGACAAGGGTCGTGCCAAAAGCCACGTTGTCAGCCGACAACGAGGGTCCGCAACCCGTCGGGTTGTATTTGATGAGGTTTGCCAAGTTCGACTTTTATGTGGAGCCAAAAGTCAGAGAATATACAGATAATATCAAAGACCACCACTCGCTACTCAGACACCATGGAAAAGCGGGGAACTAGTGGTACTTTTGGCAGCATCGAGATCAAAGATGGACAAGCAATCAAAATACCACATGAAGACATGTGTCCCAGTGCTAACAGAGAAGTCATTGCATATTGGCGTATGATGCCGAAATTGAAGGAACATTCTGTCGCTGTTTTGCAAAATATAGTGGCAAAGGAACACAAAAAACATGGATACAAGTTTGTCACTCGATTATGTTTCAAGGATGCTGGGACCGATCTAAGGTCGTGGTTTTCGTCTCAGTGGCTTTTCGACCCTATCAAAGTGTTGCTTCACCCCTTACTCGCAACACTAAAGTACTTGGAGGATATCGGCATCGTGCACGGTGATATCCATCGATTTAACATATGCATACATCGCGACGCATGTGGACAATTGACAGCCAAATTGGTCGATTTTGGTAGGAGTGTGGTGCTCCAGGACAGTAAGGAATGGTCTCGTCATCCCAGTACTGCAGGCTGTGTGATAGACCCCGCATCGGGTATGGTTTCTAATCAAGGACACTTTCCTCGACCTTTTTCGAAAGAAGCAGTGCTTAGCTCTTTATACAATTTCTGTGCCTTTCGCGATCCTATGGCTCTCATCGGAGTGGTGGTAATGAACTCGATGCAAGGCTTGCCCGAGGGACTGACATTAGGTCCTGCTGACGATGTATACAGTCTGGGAATTTGTGTTATTCACGCTTTGACATTGTTTCTCTGTGTTCCAAATGAATGGGTTGCATTAAACGAGTCGTGTTCTGGTGTGACTTTTTGTGATAAGCTTCGTTTTCTAGGTGATATCTTTTGACAGAACCCTGCATAGGATCCATCCTTTTTTCTCGATTTACATCTGAGGATGCTGATTTTTTTCGGATGGGAGTCATCCAATCTGTGGTGACAAAACAGGGAGTCATTCATATAATGGCAGGGTATTGTTGGGTCATGACGGGGGTTGTGGATTGTGGTCGAGTGAGATGGTGGTCGGTAGCCGATGGATTGATGGCAAGTGGAAAGAGAGGTGCATTTGCATTACGGTTGTTTATTGACGAGGCTTGTAATTTGAATAGTGATTTACGAGGGAAGGACTACTCCAAGTGGCTCTTCGACTTCCCATTACGAGACGAGTGGCTCAAGATGTTGAGTCTGCACGGTCGTGAATGCGGTACGGAGATAGATCTTGAGCCTCGGTCGAACGACACGAATGGACCAGCAAAATGACGACGCACACAGCCAAGATTGCAACTAAACAAAAAGCCGAAGTGACTAGGGTCGTGGAGTGAGAAGTGGGACAAGATATCGGTGGGTGTGCACTAGTGGTGGATGCATGGTCATATGCAGCTTGACGTAATCTCATCAGGACGCGAGCATCCAAGTCTTGCCAGAGATCGATTGAGGGGACTTCGACAAAATGATCCAGTCCGACCACCGGGTCTCGCAATACGACAACTGACACGTTCGATACCAATGAACTCGAGACCAATAGAGCAATGAGGCGTGTAACCTCGAGGCTTCCACGAAGTCCCATAAACGATGGACCGTCCAATTGTAAAGTTTTGTCCCATGCTGGAGGCGACAGGAGCACGGCTACGGATGTGTATCTGGTTGCAAAGGTCAGATTTGTCATCATTGTTTCTGAATCGAGACGCGAAGAACGCGGTCGCAGTACGACGGCAGCAGTGCCCTCGGCCGTCGGAATAGATGTGGCCACAGTTGTTGCATTGATGCATTTGGAATGATCAAAGATGACGTCCTTCACTTGCAACACGTTGGCAAACAAGAAGAGAATTGCACAATACGTGGGTCCCTTTGGGTGAACCAGTATAGAAACAGGAGTCTTTTGCAGAATGAGTCCTTCGATGCAAAATGGACGAAGTACTATTCGATGTGAGGTCAGTCGGAGTGCATTAGTGACCCTGGCCTTGAGGTTGCTTCCTGGACATGGAACGGCGTTTTGATCAGGGACCTGGGTGACGATCACATCATCTGGTGCTGTCCACAAGGTTATGGACGTGCTTGGATCGAGTCCGTGGACATCACTGACGTGACCAGCACAACCGTTCACATTACACTTAAACGTTTGTGGCTGTATTGGGGCCACCAAAGCAAAGAACACGAACGTTGCAGAAAAGACAGAAATGGTGACTGACATGACTTAGAGTTTGATGTATTTGGGACGGTTTTGCTATCTTTTTTATTTTACCCAAGCTTGAAATTAAAAAAAAAACGATCGATAATGCCAGCTGTTTTCATTTGTACTTAATGTCTTTGGTCATCTTCTTAGACTGATCGTCCAGTGATGGATTATCTTGGACGATTCTAAATGAATAAATCTCTTAGTGACATGGTGCATTGAATGTACTCCCCACCTTTTTATTTTTTGCATTTTATTCGGTTATCCTGTTTCCTTTACAATCGTGAAATCAAAATGAGAACCAACCCTGCCAACGTCATTCCCAAATGCCGTCGAGATAAACAGGTCGATGAATGGAAAATGACACATTCTTTTTCATCGTCGTTTGTAGGCTCAGGTCATTTCTGTGATACTGTTATCGTTTTGTTGAATTCAGTCTTGACCAGGTTTGACTGCAATGATGTTGCTCTAGAGCACGTTTGCGACGCCGTTACCGTTTTTACTGTCGTCTCTGTCCATATGGTGATTGTAGCAGTGGTCATCACGTTACGCACCTTTAGTGCTGGTGTATGGGTGGCTTCGGGTAATGTTGGTAAAAGGGTACCTTTTACGGCAGATACGATCCAAGGGCGTCGAGTGCACGACGTCGAACTATACTTTTCGGATAGCCTGACCTTTCTGTTGATTTGCATTTTCAGGTTGTGTCAGTTTTCGGGGAGCTTTTCGATTTTCCAACTAGTTTTGAATACTTTACATCTCCGATTCGTTTCTGGTGAATTTTCTGCCAGTTGTTCTAATTTTCGGACACATTCAATTTTCTGCTACAACTTTTCTCGAGTTGGCCTGGTGACTACGAGACACCAGGTCGAGGTAATATAGTTCCCGCCACAGAGAATTTCCTGTGTTGGTTCGAAGATGGCTGATCGGGAGCCTACAACAAACAATTTCTCCCGTGCAATAAATCTCCTTCGACAGGCAACGGAAATTCTATCATCAAGCGAATTAAGTGAAAATGAAAATAATTCGTCGTCATCAACACCGGCTAGACCTTCAAGCAGCAGTGCACAGTCTCAAAATACCATTCCTCCCATCCCTACACCAGACCGCGACGCGGCAGTAATGGCAGATTTCAGAAACCTTTTCTCGCCATATGCGGCAACTACAAGTTCATCACTTTCTCGTGTACAGAAATCCTCACGGCCACCAAAGCGGGGAAGCCGGCCAAGTCCTTACTTTAAACCCAAAGAGACATGGACACACGATTTTTTTTGTCTAGCCAGTCCTCAACAGGATCAAGTGCCTGTCAAGTCTCAAAAGCTTGAATTGCAAACCGCTGGCTTAGGCAGAAAAAAGGTGGTTTTTGGTAACAAAGACCAGGCAATAGAGGTTAGCAAGAAGTTGGAAGCTGCATACCCTAAGCTTAAAGCTGGCGGTGGATTTGAAATATTGAGGAGTGGAATTGGTAGCAGTCTAGCCTTTGTATCACCACCAGCAACAGGATACTCTGTACCTTACCTAAGGGATCAGGCGGGTCTTGGACAAGCCCTGGCCTATATACGGCCATTGCAAGTGGAATTAGATATTTCCCCAGTTTCAACTGACATGGTAGGTGCGAATGGCATTTTTTGGGAAAAAAAATTGCAGGGGTGAATCATCGCTACAATCTCTCGAAATGATATTTTATTTATTCACTTCTAACAAAATAATAACACTGGCATTGTGCACTATTATTTGTAGGCTTCTACAGCACAAGAAAATTCAAGTGTCCCTCAAGTGAACTGTACAATATGTGGGTTGCAGCTCAAGGTGACTGAAGTCAGGTCCCATCAGCAATCATGCAACAGAGAGGAAGTCAATGCTGAAGTAGATGCCACTACAGCACAGAGAACTACCTTGGAAATTTCCGATTCTCCTGGAGTAATCTATTTCTTTCTTAGGGACTAGAAATTAATGTCATGTTTGTGCTGGTTGAAGGGGGAGGGGGGTAGTTTTCTAACTGTTCTGTTGTGTTTTTACTTCGCCTGTTAAATTCATGAAGTTAGTAGACAAATCATTATGCACTATCTGACAGTAGGATATAATTACCGGTAATTTGTTGTTTTTCTTTGTTTACTTTTGACAGAGAAGCACACATTGTGAAATGTTGTTTCACAGGTTCAATAAAAATCATCACTCTAATTTACTGAAGACACTCCTTTCTTTATGCATTAGCAATTCAAAGTAGAGTTATGAGTTAATTGTAGTTAGATTTTTTTAGTTGTTGAAAATAAGAGTGAAAATAAGACTGCAAACAGTCATGAAAATGTCCTTGCTTGAAAAGAAGAGTGCGCACAGTCATATGTCCTACTTTTTCAAAGAAGTACTTTCTCAAGTGTTGAAAGTCCATATATTGGTTAATATGTTGGTTATGAGCAATTAGGATGAGCTATATGCCTGATACTAACAATTATTATGGTACATTTTCTTTTGAGTACAAAATTGTCAATTTAGTATAATTAATGACATTTTCATTTGTGTTCAGCTGAATGATGCTGCTTTGGTAGAATTGAGTGCTCTTTTTCCTGACATAAGTGGCAATGTAATTAACAACACACTGACTGCAAGTGGAGGGAATGCAAGTATGGCTGCCTCTAGACTCATCCATTGGCCTGGTAAGGTAATCGTAGGTGTCAGAATCATACAAATGTCAATGTTGAACATTGATTCTTTGTTATCCAGTAAAGGAAATGGAGATTTTGTTATTACAGCTGTACCTGGGATAAAAGTCAACTGTTTTAGCCCCCACCCCTCTCATCTATACACCTACCGAACAATGAGAGCATGTGTTGTATCTCATATTTGTAATTTTTTTAAACCACAGCAAGTACCAGTATGGCAAATCAAAGCAGTGATGATCAATGCAATAATGCAAGTGATGATGAACTTCTGCTACCCACCTTTGGTGTGGATAAACCAAAGGATCCTATTGTTATGTACAGGCAGCAGACTCTAAATGAGAACGCCCCCCCAATGAGAATATACGTTAATCGCATGAACGAGGAGTTCTCAGCTGATGTCCTGGCCATCTATAAGAAACCAAATCCAGGGCTTAACTCAACATTGAGGGTGAAATTTGAGAATGAAGTAGCAGTAGGGGAAGGTCCAGTGAGAGAGTTCTTCAGTACACTCATGGCATTTCTTCATGATGGCTTTCCACTTGATGGAGAGGGCCTGGGAAAACTGACACAAGTATTTGAAGGTGAGGAAGACCACAAACTTCCTATCCCCAATGCTCTCCTTCGCAATGCAGGATTTTATAGAAGTGTTGGCAGAGTGATCGCCCACTCCTTCCTACATGGAGGTCCTCCCTTATTTGGACTCTCGGCAGCAGTTGTTCAGTTCTGGTGTCAAAATAGTATCAATGCAGTAACCACAGATGATGTACCAGACTATGACCTAAGGGAAGCCTCAAAGGAGGTAAGTACACCACTTATGTAATAATAATTATTATGGATTAGTTATGGGTCCCATGTTTCTTCTTTTTTTTTTTTTTCATGGTTTGAAGTAGGTATGTACAATGTCAACACAATAGGATGAAGGAATGTCTTTGGCCTGGTTGTAAGCACAGCTAAACCTCCTACAGTGACCACCCCTCATAAGTGAACATGTGTCAATGTTTTAAAGAGCAATTTCTAGTAACATAACATTATGCAAATTTAAGAAGTGCAAGTGACCACCTGCACCACTCTACCACTACTCTGAGCATCTTTGGTGGAATGTTTACTCATTTCACTTTTTTTCTGTGAGTTTATATATTTTTTTTGTTTACAATTATTGTTACTGTGCGATTTTTGTTTCTGCAGTTATCCAATATTGACAATGATAAAGAACCATCAGATGAGCTAAAAGTCTTCTTGCTGCCATATCGGGATGAAGCTGCTGTGCTTCAAGTACCATTAACAGGGAAACAAAAACACTTTGCTCTACAACAGTTACTTGTGTATAATGTGATTGAAAAACGGCATCAAGAACTGACTGACTTGGCTTCTGGTATGAATGAACTTGGCCTTATAGAGTACTTAAAAGTCCATGACTCAATGGCAACAGCTGTCTTTCCACGGCAAGCTGAGGCAGTTATTGACAAGATGGAGGTCAGGAGTAGGATCAGTCTTGAAAATGACAAACACCCTCAAGGCCAAGTTATTTTGCATTTCCTCTATCAGTTTCTTGATGAAATCAGCCAAAATGCAGAAGGTAAAAATGATGTTGCAGTGGAATGCCAATTTCTCTAACCCTCAAATTTTCAAACCTACTGACAACTTGAACCAAAAGTGGTTTCCCTCCCAAAGTCAAACACTGTCATTTTACCCTCTATCTCTCAAACTCTGTGACTTTTCGAACCAACTTCCGTTTCCCTTGGAGGTTATGTGGATTCCACTGTAATCCCATGACCTTTGCAATGATGTTGATGTTTATTTGATGTGGTTTCCTTGAGTGAAAAGTAAGTCCAAGGCTGGTGCCTAACGGTCGCATGGTCGCTTGGGGCACCTTATTTGTGAGTACGGGCGACCAAATTTCTGAAGAAGTAGCCCGACCGCGCGCCTTACTTGATTCATCCTCATTTTCTTTTTAATGTGATCCCTGCTGGAATTGATTAAGTCTGGGCTATTGAAAAAATGACTCGGGCTACTAACTTTTAATGTCAGAAGCCTGAAGGGGTCCCGGAAAATTTTCTTAGGCAGCAGCCTTGAAGTCCCACTTTTTCCCTGTATGTACAGCTGTTATTTCATGTGTATTGAACCAGTTTGACTTTTATCTCCCTTTGTTTCAGACTAAGAAAGTTAGGAAACAACCAAAAAAAAAAAGAAAAGAAAAAAAAAATCATGCTGGCTTCCAAAAGTTACAACCAAAGATAAATCAAAACCATGACATATTTGGATTAAGTGTTGTTTGTTTTCAGCCTCTCGTTTTTGTTGGAAGCTGTCTATTGAAAAAAATTAAAACACTCTTTATAGTAGGGAACTGAGTGTCTCTTTGCTTTTATTACAGCTGGGGCAGGTCTGCGTGACCTAATGGCCTTCTGGACAGGATGGGAAATGTTGCCACCCCATGGAGAGAAACTGTGGGTACAACTAGATGACCAGGGTACACAAACAAGCCTTGCTGAAAGTAAAGCCTGTTTCAACAGGCTTATCGTTAATTCTTCTCACACAGATTATGCGACTCTGAAGAGTTCCTTGTCAAAAGCCTTAAAGTATGGATCAAGAGGATATTATTCACTCTAAAACAGCCTTAACAGGCATCAGTGTATAGCCTGCAACTTAACTGGCCACAGGCCAGTCAATCTTAGTCACCATTGATCTCAGTTGTTGTTATTCTAGTTCTGTTATTGAAATGGTACAATCTTGCACAAACATGTGTTCTGAATATTTTAGAATGAAGATTGCACAAGGTACCTATGTTTTTTGAGAAATATTCTGATACATAGCAAATATCCATTTGTGCTTTTGTAAGGTGAAATTTTGTCTTGGAAATAAAGCAAAGCTGTCTGTTTTGAACATCATCAGTTGGATGTTTTTATTTTATTTACTACTTTATTTCCCAAAACAGGCCATTGGGAACCACAGTCCTTTTGATGTCTCAGCTTGATGGACTTGTTCCTTTGACCATAAGACTTTGAACAAAAGAGTGCCAATTCATGTAGGGTATTACAAGAATATCATCCCCTTAAATATTAACCTGCACTTTTATATTCTTGACAGTGAATAACATTTGTACAACTGGTGGGTGAACAGCTAGTGTATTCTTTCAATAAAAGTTAAGGTTTGAATATATATGTCTACACCTTGAAATTCTGAATATTGGCAAGGATCTATTGTTCTAGCCAGTTCCACATATGTCTCCAAAGAAAATGGCAGTGAGGTCTGTGGTATGACTACTGACTCATCTGTACTGCAAAGAGGACCATTCCATGCCTCAGAGGGTGCTGGACCTTCCCAATCAATGCCATAATCTTCAATGTCTGCCTGTTTAAAAGACAAACTTATCAGTTGCTGTCATCTATTGAGGTTGTACTGGTTAATTCTCAAACTCATTAATAATTCATCAATGTAAAACAGAGAATTGATGGTGGTTTGGAAACCTGGTCCTGATTGGCACAATTTTAACAGTTTAATTTCCCTGTTTACTCCTCAGTTCCTCTTTCAATTGAGAAGATATATCAAACACTTGAGACAGTGTTTCATCGGCTATCCAAACACCTTGAATTTTGTCAAAAATATTCTGCTGCCCATCATATTTTTGGATATGGTAATGAAACAATCTCTCACATTTGATACATCATATCTTATATACTCTATACTGAGGTAACATTTTGGGCAATTTCTTTCTTTCTTTCTTTGGTCTTTAATTTCTTGTTTGAGCATATATATCTAACACTCAGGGAATGTTTCAATAAGGTATCCAACACCTCAAATCTGTCCTAAAAGTTCCTGCTACAGATTCTTTCAAGTCTCGTCTTGGCATTGGAAACCCAGATAAGACACTCAGTGATGTAAGAAATTACTTACTCTTTGGCGCAGTTCCTGTACCACTCTGTGATTTGATCCTTGAATTTGCATCAAACCATTGACCCACAACTGCACAGGTGTCATATTTCTTTCTGTGCTAATGGGTCCATTGTTGTGGCCTGAGGAAAATATTCTTAGGTGCCTGTTGATTCTTGGCAAGTAGACAAAATGTAATGCAAATATATGAACTTCATTGGAAGGATCTAAAAGTGAGCACTCCTCCATATGGCAAAATAACTGGTAAAAAACATATGTGCACCCAGTATACAAATCTCGCCACAGTCGCTCAATACGCTGGTTGTGCACACTTCTGCCAGCAATGTGACTTCCTCGGTTTGGTCCTCTTAAAGGATGCGACAGCATGAACCATGCAACATCACAGTTCTCTCTACCTTTATCGGATCTGACCCTTGAAGGCAGCCCGAAAGTCTGCACTGCATTTTGAAATAGTCTGCACACAGTGGAAGCACGGTTGTTTGTGCTACATTGCAAAAACACAATCATTCTGCTGAAACCATCGATTCCTCCATGTATTACAAACCTCCACCTGACGATGTCAAAAACAAGTAATCAATAATCCCTTAAAAAAAACGTTTTGAAATCTAACCTGTGCTTTTTAACTGAATTTAAGCACTGATTGGATTTCAAAGAGTTTTTAAGAAATGTCTATCACCAATGTCAACACTGGAAGCAGTGTTTTCAGCCATAAATTATCCTACTGATTTCTTATGACGTATACACATACCTTTCAACGCTTAGACACTTAAATCCTCACTAATAACCACATAATTTCCAAGTGAGGTATTATGTAAAGCAAATTTCACTCAACAATTTCATAACATCAATAACATCTCCCATACTATCAAGAAGTTCTAGTTGAGTTAGCAGAGAGAATGGAAATGATGCATAGATATATGGGTAAGTAGAATATGCAGGAGTGAATAAATGAACTGAGAGAGGGATAAGTGGTGGTTTTCATTCTCCTGATAGAAATAACCTAATCAAATACTGGCAATGAAGAAGAACAATTGACATTACAATCACTAATTAATTAATAAGGGTATGATACCTTATTAGCTTATGATTACCATCTATATGCCACAACGCAAGTGGTCCATATACTTGGTACCGTCGTCGGTGTATTGTCCTAAGCTCGAGTGACCGTAGAAGGACCTCAGCTGGATTGACCCTCCGCATTGCTTCTCTTATTCTGCACTGTTGCATTCTCAACCCTCTACTCCTCAGAAATCCAGTCATTCGCCTGTACCCGGTGTTAGGGAACTCTGCTAGGATGTTTTGAATCAGCTGGTCGAGTTCTCCGTTGTCTATGTTTGAGTATGTTAATATCACACTCAACCCAAATTGGAACAAGCATCTTTCAACAGTCCGAACACTGACACCTAGCAAAGTTGCAATATCGACGACAGAAAAGCATCTGCCGATCAGAAAATCGAGCTGATCTCTGGGAATTGAATATCTTGGACGTCCACGTTGTCCAGTAAAGGCAGTAGCTGGTGATGAAACACCAAAAATATCCTGACTTGCAAAAAGGCAATCCCGTGCACCCCTAATTAGGTTCACAATTTGTTCATCGATTCCATACAAATGAACAAGACGAGCCATTAAACCATGCAGCCAATCCAGCCTAAAGTGTAAGGCATCCACTGTATTTGGGTCAAGGCCTCCTCCTCTAATTTCCCGAATGATATTAAGTAAAAGCTCTCGCAAGTACCTTAAAACCATCACTCTATCCGCCATCTTGGATCAACACGTATATTACCTCAACCTGGTGTCTCGTTAGTCACCAGGCCAACTCGAGAAAAGTTGTAGCAGAAAATTGAATGTGTCCGAAAATTAGAACTACTGGCAGAAAATTCACCAGAAACGAATCGGAGATGTAAAGTATTCAAAACTAGTCGGAAAATCGAAAAGCTCCCCGAAAACTGACACAACCTGAAAATGCAAATCAACAGAAAGGTCAGGCTATCCGAAAATTTGATGGGAGAAAAAATTCTGAATTCTGTCAGAAAATTGACAAAACCAACATAAAATCCAAAACATACAAAAATTCATTACAATGCAAAATGAAATAACACGTCAGAAAATCAACAATTCAATTATGACGGTAATCACCCACCATAGCTTGTTGCCTGATTTTGTCATTGCCTTCAATACGATTTCGTGCAAACCTACCCCAAGGCCAGATGCCATCGCCTTGATGACCACTGCATTTCTGTCAATGTTAACTTGTTCGATGGTAACATTTTTAAGAGCCTTCCCAGAATCTTCGTACGCTCGGAAAGACACAAGAGGGTGATCACTTGCCAGTGATGAATGATCTCCAAACGTGCATCGGATGACTGCCGGGTCACCTTCGGCCACAAAATACTTCTCTACGATTGGGTGAAGGAGCATTGGCGATCCCAACGCACCGAGGGAAAAGACGATCATGCCAACAGACGAAAGGAACGATGCCCTCATAACCGTTTCCTGCAGCGAATACATCTTTGAAATACAAAATACCAAGACGAGGCACTCTGTAACGTTTTTTCTCGTTTATTTCTGTTCATTCAAAATGGCTCATTAAATTTGCATTCGACACTCTTGTTTGATTCAATGTGGATGATCTAGTCTGAATATCGACGTATTTGGTTATCGTACAAATGGGGTGTCTACAGATGAATTATCTTAGACGATTTTAATTTTTTTGATTCCATTGTAATTGTATTACACGTTAGATAACCCCTCTCATATCAACTCTCCCCTCTTTTTTTATTATTTTTTTCGTTTTGTGTTTCGTGCTTCCAATTGCCTGGGTTTTCTTAACCATTACGAGCATCATTTTACTGATGGTCACATTTGCAACAGTGAAATCAAAATGAGACCTAACCCGGTGGTCATCGTTCCCAACTACTATGGCCCTGTGAATTGGGACGATGAATCAAAAATGAATGTAATCCGAATGTCACCCTGTGTCAGCACAGAGCACGTTTGCGACACTGTTACAGTTTTGAGCTCGGTTTTTGTCTTCGATTCGGTCATCGTTGTTCTCGTATTTGACCTAATCGGCTCAGAGCATGCTTGTGACACTGTCAGCATTTTGACTTCGGTCTTTATCGCGGATGTGGTCATCGTTCTGGTGCCTATCAAGCGTGTGTAAATCACTTCAGGTTGCATAGACGAGAGGGTGCCTTTTACAGCAGACAAGCTCCAAGGGCGTCCAGCACGCGACGTCTCGTTTGTCGTAGCTATCCACACCTTAGCAATGCACAAATGCTGGCCCATGCTACCTGGCTTCAAGATAACGTTGCCACCAATGCCGCCACTGTAGTAAGCTTGTCGGATCTTATCTACTAGTATTTCGTTTACAAATTGTTATATGGTCACTAAGCCAGGCAGCATGCTTCCACCAGCCACGACACACAATAAAAGAGTAATCGAATTGCCAAATTCGGTAGAGGTGTAATTATCGAGGGTGATGCTTGGAATGCGATGAGCTGCCACGACTTCGACCGTCGCATTGCAGTCCACGTGTTTAGTCCCGAGCATTGTTGTTGCCCTCAACACGATATCGTTCAGACTGATCCCAAGGCCAGGTATGGTTGCGTTGACTACTATTGCATCATGAGTAATCTCTCTAACCTGAACAACGGTGACGTTTTCGAGTATCTTTCCGGTGTATCTTTCCGAGTATCTTTCCGGTGTTGCCGTAGGGGATGCGCATTCTTTGAGGGGCTTATTGTGGTTTTCTGGAGTCAGATTCTGGCAATGACTAGACGACGACACTCGCTGCGTCAATTCCAGATATCGTTTTCGTAGCTGTTCGTATTCATTCTTCGCGTGGTCCAGGTCATTTTGCACCTTCTCTCGATCTCGTGTAACTTTGATCTTTTCTTCGTGTTCCTTTTTGAAGTCGTCCTTGTAACTTTTAAGCACTGCTTGCATCATTCCCTGTTCACTCTGCAACCCCTCGATTTCTTCTTGCAGTTGAACCACTTGCTGACCCAGGTCGTGGGCGCATGCCTTACACTCTTTCGAGACCTTAGTCGACTTGACCAATTCCTCATGCAAGTGCTCCCTCTCCTTCCTCGCAACTTCTAATTCCGCTTCCTTCCTTTTGTGCTCTTCTGTAACTTGTTGAAGGTTCTTCTTCAAATCGGCAACTTGCAGACTCAGGGTTTCGACTCGATCGGCATGTTCTTCGACGGCCTTTACTGACACATTCAACTCTTCTCGTATGCGATTTCTCTCTTCCTTTGTTTCTCGTAACTCTGTCGCCAAGCCCTCTTCCAGGTCACGGCGCTCCTCGGGAAATTCTTCCAAAAAATCCTGTGTTTCCTGTCTTCACCATCGGCCTTTCTACTTCCTCTTTGTCGACAGTCTCCTTCCCGCCATCGTCACCCTTGTCGTCATCGTCACTGTCATCATTCCCGTCCCATATGCGACTCACAATTTCTCTCATCTCTGGCTGCGTTTTGGATATGTTGCCAATCATCGCTTTCATCTGACGAACCTCGACTATCTTTTCACCTTCGTGCGACTGCAACTGCTTTTTCAGATTTTCGTTCTCGCCTACAATCTCTTCGCGAAATGCTTGTTTGGCGTTCAGTGCTATATTGAGCTTCGTGACTTTTCTTGCCAGGTGAACGTTTTGGTCTTTCATAGAACATGCGTTATCGTTTCGGATGGCATTCACTATTTCCTTCAGTTCGTTTATCTCTACTGTTTTCTGGTCTCTTTCGTCCCTCAACTTCATTATGATTTCGTGTAATTCTCGATTCTCTACTGCCAAGTCTGTACCCTGAGGAGACTGCGATACATGTTGCAGGGCCTTGGTGAGTTTTGCGTTTTCTCTTGACAAACTCTCTAGGACCTTCTTTGAAACCCCAGGCGTTATTATGGCACCTTGAGACGGTCCTCCGTTTTGTGCTGCCAAATGACTCAACTGTACGATCCTATTCTCTGCTCTTACGAGACTTCCTTCCAATCGTTCGCACTGCGATCGCATAGATTCGACTTCTGTCCTTTTCGTGTGTAATTGGTCGACCAGGGATTTGAGCCCCTTGAATCGGTCTTGTTGACTCTTGTTCCCTTGGACGAGTACCGTCACATACTGGCACAAAAGATTGTACTCGCTTTCTAGGATCTCTATTTTTTTGTGGTTTTCTTGCTCCATTCTTCAACTCTCTTGGTCACGCTCTGTTTTGACTTTGTTTATTCTCTCCTTTTTTTCTTTGTTTGGCTTGCTTCTGATCTAGATGCCGTTCGCAATTGGAATGAAAATTCTGAGATTCCACAAACGTCTTTATAGTGTAGCGTTCAAGTATCAAGGGGATTTTCCCTGTCTGTAAATACGATAGACCACGATCTATTTTCAATCTTATGATTCGTTTGCTGCATCACTGGAACTTTCCCCCGGTAATGCCGTCATTTCCTTTTGGTCAATTTCATTTTCGTGTAGTTCGAAAGAACTTTTTTTTTTTAGAAAATGACGTCCAGCTTGTGAACAGAAACCGATAACGTCAGAGGTGACACCGTCAGTGTTGTGTTGTTACAAACTGTTCCCATCGACAACTGCTAACGTGGCCACCGTAACAGCAGTTTCTAGCAAAGTGATGGTAGGCAACGAATTTGTTGTCGGAAACCCAAACATAAAATCAAAAATTAACATTAAAAATTCAAATGAAAAAAAATATGGGGGTTGTGACAGAGAGAGGTTTATGACGTCACCGGACACGGTAAACCATGCTTACGTTTGCTAGTGGGGAAGGTTGGATAAGTAAAAACGTAAACAATAGAATATGAGGTAACAATGGATATAGAGCTCCGCCCATCATTATCACACGTGATGTCGGTGGATTTGTTATAGGGAGGGGTGAGAAGTTACGTAAATTGACACTTGGCACCTTTTTGGTATAGCAGGAGGGAGGGGTACATTAGACTCCGCCCATTGATGTCACGCATGACATTTGTGGGTTGAATGGATGGGAGGGGTCAGTAAATGAGCAAACCGATGCGTGATGACTTTGAAATGCAGTTTTTGTACTAACAAGAAAAATTAAAACGTATGACATGGGTGTGACGTCATAAGGACATCAAGCACCACCCATTAACGTCACGTGTGACTTTTTTGAGTTTATATACAGGGAGGGGTAGATAGGTGAGTAAATTGGTGCGTGACTACTTTTTGGTATTGCTTTTATCGTGGGTGGAGGGGATAAAAGGTAAAAACTTCACCCACCAATAGCAAAGCGGGATTATGTCACGTGATAACGCGACCTCATACATATTCACCACAATTATCATCCCTATCGACCAATAAGAAGCGTGATAATATGGTAAAAACATCAAGCTAAGTATTATTACTATTAAGTGCTCAGGCAAAAATGATCCAAGTGAATTTTGAAAAAGAAAATTATTTCCTGCATTTTCATATTTTCTTCCTATTATGTTCTTGTGCCCCCTCCCCCAAGATAAAGTGCCCTGAAATCTTTTCTTCACATCACATGGGATACATAATTCCGTGTGGTATGTGAAATTTGGTAGCAACTTTGCAAATTGACCAATGTGCTAAAATTCTATTTATGACGTTTTTGCCCAGAGTCCTTCAATCATTTAGAACTCAGACCCAGAGTATTTCTCAACCAAACAATGCTTAATCATTCAGTTGCTGTAAACATTGTGATGTTTCATTCAGTTCATGTGAGATACAATAAGCAATATTTAGATGTTATAGTTCTACATGTAGATACTGTTTATAGGACTTACATGTTGCAGTGCAAATTAAATGCTCCTGGTATCATCAGGGCTCGAAAAATATTTGAATTCCCCCTTGCCCTTTGGGCAAGTAACTCTCAAATTTTGCTTGCCCGGGGCACTTCCCCGCTTGCCCAAGTTTTCAAACTCATTAATAATTCATGAACCCAAAAATGGAAGTCATACTACGGGCGTGTTTTAATGTAATAAACCCATCTTGACTGTCGTCCTCTTAGTGCTGATCACTTTCATGTTTACGCCATTATATTGTACTACTTCCACAACTTTTAACTTCTTCATTCTGCTTTTATGAAGTCGTACGGTTCGTCGAAGACCGTGTTCGACTCCTTGAATGTTCACCTGCATCTTCTCTGATCTTGTCTAGCTCCACGAAGTCATTGTGAAGAGAAGCGCAAGAAATTTACAACACGCAGAATTAACCAAGGCACCTACCCACTTCAGTTTTGACACAGGCACAGTGTCGAATTTGAGAAGCCGGCGAGAGCATATTTTTTTCATTTGGGTGAATGAAAAATAGTTTCAGTCCAGGGAAAACGTCTTAGTTTGAAAGAAAAACTGTTTTAAGTCATCTTCCAGGAAATCTGAAAGTATTTTGATGACTCACTTATGTGTTTCTTTTTAATAATATAATACTTTCATTTCGCACGGTGGCACCCAAGTATGTTATCACTAGCAAACTTGTATGTTTCGCCGAAAACAGAGATTTAGCTGGATTTTAGCATAAAAAATGCTGGCTTCGTTTTTGCGGTCGAAATATGCAGCTTTTTCGCGTACAATTTCTACAGCTTTGATATATCGTTGTTGAGTTACGTTTTGTACAGAGAAACTGGAAAATGCTCGCAAAAAATTGGGAAAGAAGCACAGCGTTTTTGTGCCCAACGCAGCTATTTTTAATCCTGGAAAGACATTTGATCGGGGCAGATTTTGATCACGTGCTAGGCAACCACTTGTGAGCTGTGAGCGCGCGTCACGCAATCAACAAAACAACGCTATAAATTGTAATTTTCGTCAAGCTTCATCTAAACACTTGATTACCCTTGCGCCTAAAATTTACCTTTACCCTTTTTGCTCAAAATCATTATCACAAATTTAGTCGGCGAACGGCTTGCCTGGGCTCTTGCCCATGGGGCAAGTGAGGAGAGAAAGTTACTTGCCCGAGGGGAAAATCTACTTGTCCCGGACGACCGGACGGGGGTTTTTTCGAGCCCTGATCATCTGAATAAATTCAGACAGGTCACTCCATCTGAAAGATGAGAAAACAGGAACAACCTGTCAAATAAATTAGAACATCAAGTTAAGTAAATTTATGAAATTAATCCTGTTCAAAATGGTAAGTTGTTTTTATAATACATATTGCCGGTTTTTCAGAATGCAGAAAGCATGTCAAGTGAGATTTAACGACGTTCACTCTCACTCCACATTTAAGACA
>BLFK01000257.1:1206705-1224205 GCA_014634185.1 Astreopora myriophthalma | reverse complement strand
TTGATTATCGAAAGGCTTTCGACATGATGGACCATATGCTATTGTTGCGCAAGTTGGAACTGTACGGTATAGTCAACTGGGAGCTTGCCTGGTGTCACTCTTATTTGCTGGATAGGAAGCAAGTGGTCCGTGTAAATGGGAGTGAGTCAAGCGAAGCTTTGATGTTGCATGGAGTCCCTCAGGGCAGTATTTTAGGTCCTTTATTTTTCATTTTGTTTATCAACGATCTGCCCTTGCATACAAGTGCTCAGTTGGACCTTTACGCAGACGATACGACTGTCACTGCTTCTGCGGATGTGAAAAACTTAGCCACCTTAAATTCATCACTAAATAAGTCTGTCTCTGAAATTCAGTTATGGGCTTTAGCGAATAAGCTCCCATTAAATGAAGACAAGACTAAAGTACTTACGATCACTGGGAAAAGATGCATGGCTAATATAAATGGAAGTGACATAGATGTTATCGTAAACGGAAACCCGCTCAGTAATGTGGATTGTGCTACCTTATTAGGCGTAGAAATTGACAGCAAATTTTCATTTAATGAACATATTGAGAAAGTATGTAAAAAGTTGGCCTCTAGAATCGCAATACTGCATAAGCTCCGAGCCTGTCTACCTCTTAAACAGCAACTTCAGTTTTATAATAGCATTATTCGCCCTGTTATGTCTTACGCAAATGTTGTTTGGGCAAATTGCAATAAAGAGTCGATTTATAGGGTCTTAAGATTGCAAAAACGTGCGGCATGCGTTATTTCTTACGCCGATCGCATGACACCATCAGTTGCTTTGTTTAACAAGCTAGGTTGGATTCCGTTTTATGAGCAACATAAGATAGATAAATGCATAATAATGTATAAGCGAATTAACGGGTCTTTGCCGAATTATCTAAATGAACACTTAATTTTGAATAATAAGCAGCACTCCAGCAACACTAGATATTCAAGCATTAATGCCGTTTGTCCTAAATTTAGAAGAGAAACAGAGGGAGGACGCTCTTTTGCTGTTTCGGCAACAAGACTGTGGAACAGTATACCAATTGAAATTAGGAAACTAGATTCTGTAACATGTTTTAAAAAGAACATGTTTGCCAAGATTTTTAAGGAACAGCAATGTTTGCATCATTTTATTATTTAACAATTTTTTTTAATTTTTTCTTAAATTCAAATCTTGTTATATTTTAAGTGTATTTATTATTAGATTGTATTTTTTTTTGTATTTATTATTAGATTGTAAATAGTTGTGTATTTTATGAGGGCCACAAGTTTATTAGCCTTTGGCTATTAAGTGCTACCCTCTTTAAATAAAGGCTTTACTTACACCCCTGCAGAAGGGAGTAAAATATTTTGGAAGCCTGGGCCGAGTTGTTCGAAGCAAGGTTAACGCGCTAATCCGCATTAAATACCATGACAACCTACAGGTTTTAATCTGACTTAACCCAGGGTTAGCACTAACCCTGCTTCGAACAACACGTCCCTGGGCTTCTTCTTCAAAGCCTTTCATCTCCTTATCCCATACATCTTTCGTAATTCATGTTGAGATCATAAAAAAATGCTTAAGATTAGCAATTTCTCTAAGTATTCAGTCTCGGTAATAATTCAAGTCTGGAGAATTTGACACTGAAAATTACATCAGAAGGGTAGTGATCTGACTAAAGGCCAATTTCAAACAGGGATTTGACTCTGACAAGGTTCAACCTCTGCCAATTTCAGAGAGCAATATCAATTCAACCCCTTTCAAAATCAATTAATCAATCAAAATAAATAAACAGCCCATGGTGTAGTGGCTTGAAGTTTGCAGTAATGTCGACTTAAATCTCTTTCATACAGCATGCAGGTGCAGCAGCATTCAATAGTAGTACCCGCAGCCGCAGCCTCAGCAGTAGTAGCAGTAGTAGTAGCAGTAGCAGCAGTAGCAGTAGCAGTAGCAGTAGTAGTAGTAGTAATGATAATGATAATATTCTTATGACAATGATACTGATGATGATCATGATGATGAAAATAATGGAATTGGCAGTGGCACATCCACAAAGGAGCTATTTCTTCAGTGAATCCAGATCAAGTGTTGGCTTTTGGGGAGAGGCCAAAACCAGAGTAGCCAGACAGAAACCTCTTGGAGCAGTTAAGTAGAGAACCAACAACAAATTCAACCCACACATGACACCAAGAATTGAACTTGGACCACTGTCACGATAATGGGCGATTTCTATTCCATAGTCTTCATTAATCAGGGCACTAATATTAATAAACAAGAATCTTAAGGGACCTTAACTACTAAACCACTGCCTTAACTTTCCAATTATGATTATGATGAACAATCTCGTGTTTGCTTTTGCTTTTTATATTATGCTTTTTTTGACAACTGCAAGGGGACAGGCTACTAATGATCTGTGCTATAATACTGTAAATATCTGTGGACTGTAAATGGACTCAGGACTAGCACTTGCTACGCATACATTAGGTATTCATTAAAGACAGTTACTTCAGAGACCTGTCAATGTAAGCAATTCACAAATGTTGAAAACTGCTCTTGACGAAAATAGCATCTGTAACAACCACATCTGTAACAACCCTCTGCAACAAAGTCAGGGTTTCAAAACTTCACCAACACCAGATTTTGAAATATGGGTTGGGTACACCCACTGATCCCTGGCTTTCTTTAGAAAAAAAGAAAATGAAAAATTCTCCTTTAACAATGATGTGGGCACAAAAAGGTCATTAAAGTTCAGAGGCCAGAGACCCTAACCATCTCTTTGCCATTGACAGTGGGGTTGGGGGGGGGGGATTGCCCCTTTTGAGGAAGGGTACATATCATGTGCAGGACAGAATCACAACCTAAGCAAGTTCAAACTGTCATAATGATGACTCAAAGCCAAATCTTTGGTCAGATAGAAACATTTGACTCTAGGTCTTACTACAGCCAGATTGATTACTCGTAAATATTCCCAGGAAAGCATTAAAAATGCATGGCTTTTTTGTTTGTTTGTTTGTTTTTTTTTTATTGTATGAGTTATATTAAGGGAGCAAAAATTACATAAAGAAAATTTAAATTATTGCCAAATACTTATATCCAATTTTTACTTTGTCATAGACATACTTAAAACCCCACCTCATTTATTGAAAAGAGGGGTTCCAGGGAACCAAAGATGCTGTTCATGTGGGAGAGTCTTTCATATTCTGAATTAAGTGTCCAATTTTTTTTTTTAAGTGTCCAATATATCATATATAATAATTTTTTTTAAGTGTCCAATATATCCAATTTTTACTTTGTCATAGACATACTTAAAACCCCACCTCATTTATTGAAAAGAGGGGTTCCAGGGAACCAAAGATGCTGTTCATGTGGGAGAGTCTTTCATATTCTGAATTAAGTGTCCCAACCAAAAGATGAGTAACTGTGTGGAGTGCATGGATTCTTTTTACTTAATGGTAATATTTTCCATTGTTTTAGCAGGAAAGCATCCATGATACGAGTGGCAAGAGAAAAAGAAAAACCATAGAAAAAGGTTAGCTGCAGATTTTAAGTAATTTTTTACTTTAAACAACATGGCAGGCTTCACTCATACAATGCTAATTTAACAGTTGCTCAGTTGACAGTGTATATTCTTTACTTCTTCAGTACTTTGTAGGACTTTTTGCACTGTCTGATGTCTGCATGGTTGTAACTGGCACCCGAATAACCACATGCACAAGAGAAAAGAGCAACCCTTTTATTACAATATCTAGCAGCTGAGATGGTTAACACTGGTTTCTAACTGGACAAACATCATAAATGTCATTTTTACAGCACTACGTCATTTTGCCAAATTGCTGCCAAATTTTGCACAATAAATGCCAAATAAGTTATGGCAGCATAACTTATAGCATGGGGAAGTTTACCCCATAATTTTAGTGCTGTTAATTTGGTGTAAATTGGCCAAAAATTGGCAAAATGACCTAAAAACCATGCAAAAGTCCCTTAATTATAAGGGGTCAATGAAACAATAGATATGAGGTGCCAATAAAGTAAAAAGAGTTCTAATTGGCATTGCTGTATACACTTTTAATTTAACTTTTTGTATTTTTAGTTTTTGGCACCAACTGGAAAAGATTCAAACTTACGGACCATCAGGTTGGTTAGATAATTACCATAAGATTATATACAGAATGACTCAAAATATGAAATAAATTGGAACACAATGGAAATCACAAGAGAGGCCCACAAAATTGCGTTTAATTGACCATCTCACCATTTATTTTGCAATGCAGTTACTAAGCTTCAGTAAACCTTTCACTCTCATATCTTTTGAGATAGAATCTTTGAGTTTCAAGAAATACGCCCTAATGACGAAACACATGGTCCCTAAAAAGTAGGGGGTTAAAATTGGTCAAAATTATGCATGTCCAAAGGGCTGTGTAAAACCATGAGACAGAATTTGTGATGTTTCAGACATTTGCATGTGTAATATTGATGTAGAACAGCAAAACTAATTATTTAATAAGTTACAAAAATCAATACAAATATACAACATATCACAGTGGTAACTTCCACTTTTCCTCTCTCACAAAGGATAATGATCTGGATGAAACTGAAATTCACTGTGGTGAGGCCTACATACTGCTTAAATTGTGTCCTAAATAAGTTCCAGTTACAGATCAACATTATTATATAACTATATCTATAATGGCATCAAAATGAAGAATTCCTGGAAAGTTATCCAGCCTACCAAAAAGAAGAGAAAACTTAACATGACATATTAAATAACAAATCTCTTGAAAATTAAATTAACCAGTCCCCCATAAGCACTGGCTTTCTCTAAGCCTGTGTTCAGGTATTGAAGAGTTATGACCAGAATATCCAAACAGTAATTTTCACTGTTTTGTTTGGTTCTAAACCATCTTATCATGAAAATCCAAGCTAACTCAACTACAAATTAAAATCAAGTTTCACACCCTCCCAATGACACCTAGCGTAAAATGGCCCATTTCTTTATAGCCAATAACTTCTGCCTTGGCAACGTAACAAAATTCTGTATAAAATAAATTTACAAAAAGTATACTACATACCCTTTGATTTACAATAAGTAAACATACCTTTCGCAGGATATTCAAGAGATGTCCAGGGTGGTTCAGATGAGGAACAACTTGATCTACACTGTACAACAAAGAACAAGAAAGGTAATGTGGCACGTCAAATACTACGAATAAAATACCCATCAGCACTGTGCGTTGGCCTTAAGGAAGCTCAAAAGGGTTTTTGGCCAAAGGCACACTCATAAGCAACACATGCCATACCACATACTAGCTGAATCAAAAGTGGACTAAAAAGAGAAAGCACATAGGGCTAGCACATGATACCAAGGCAGACATTGTCAATCCCTCTACAGCCAATAACTTCTGTTTTCGTCTCAACAATCCCTTGCAGATTCCCGCAGGCAGTTGCCCCGGAGTCCACAGTTGCAGAGAGCACCCCACCCACAGAAGGAAAGGGAGAAGGAGACCCAGGGTAAGCTTACACGTCACACAGGATATTAAGTAAACAGACTATTGTGAATGACATGGATAGTGCTTATTCAGTCAAATTGGAAATCAGGAACAAAAGAAAATTACAGCAAAGCAAAGTGCCTCAATGCACACCCATTCAAATACCAAATATACTGTACCTACATCTAAAATAATTCTGTATAAAATCAACACTAAATACCTTTCAATCGACAATAAGTATGCTTGTGTTTCGAAGGATATTCAAGAGATGGCCAGGGCAGTTAAGATGAGGAAGAACTTAATCTACGGCGTACCACAAAGAAAGGTAAGATAACATGTTAAATACCATGAAATTTGAATTAGATACCCATCAGCACTGTCTATTTCAGAGATTTTGTTGGCCTTAAGGAAGCTCAAAAGAGTTTTTGCCCAAAGGCATGCTCATAAGGAACACATGCCATACCGCATGCTAGCTGAATCAAAAGTGAACTAAAAAGAGAAAGCACGTCTCGGTAGCACATGATACCAAGCCGAACAACGTCAATTTCTCTATAGCCAATGACCTCCGTGTTCGTCTCAACAATCCCTTGCAGATTTCCGCAGGCAGTTGCCCCAGAGTCCACAGTTACAGAGAGCACACCACCCACAGAAGGAGAAGGAGACCCAGGGTAAGCTCACACGTCACGCAGGATATTAAGTAAACAGGCGATTGTAAATGACATGTATTAGTGCTTATTCAGTCAAACTGGAAATCAGGAATACAAGAAAATTACACCAAAGCAAACTGCCTCAATGCCCACCCACTCAAATCCCAAATATTCCTACATCTAACACAATTCTGTATAAAATCAATGTACAAAAAAACTACACTGGATACCTTTCGATTGACAATAAGTATACCTATGTTTCGAAGGATATTCAAGAGATGTCCAGGGCAGTTCAGATGAGGAAGAACTTAATCTACAGCGTACCACAAAGAAAGGTAAGATAACATGTTAAATACCATGAAATTTGAATTAGATACCCATCAGCACTGTCTATTTCAGAGATTTTGTTGGCCTTAAGGAAGCTCAAAAGGGTTTTTGGCAAAACACACGCTCATAAGGAACACATGCCATACCGCATGCTAGCTGAATCAAAAGTGAACTAAAAAGAGAAAGCACGTCTCGGTAGCACATGATACCAAGCCGAACAACGTCAATTTCTCTATAGCCAATGACCTCCGTGTTCGTCTCAACAATCCCTTGCAGATTTCCGCAGGCAGTTGCCCCAGAGTGCACAGTTACAGAGAGCACACCACCCACAGAAGGAGAAGGAGACCCAGGGTAAGCTCACACGTCACGCAGGATATTAAGTAAACAGGCGATTGTAAATGACATGTATTAGTGCTTATTCAGTCAAACTGGAAATCAGGAATACAAGAAAATTACACCAAAGCAAACTGCCTCAATGCCCACCCACTCAAATCCCAAATATTCCTACATCTAACACAATTCTGTATAAAATCAATGTACAAAAAAACTACACTGGATACCTTTCGATTGACAATAAGTATACCTATGTTTCGAAGGATATTCAAGAGATGTCCAGGGCAGTTCAGATGAGGAAGAACTTAATCTACAGCGTACCACAAAGAAAGGTAAGATAACATGTTAAATACCATGAAATTTGAATTAGATACCGATCAGCACTGTCTATTTCAGAGATTTTGTTGGCCTTAAGGAAGCTCAAAAGGGTTTTTGGCAAAACACACGCTCATAAGGAACACATGCCATACCGCATGCTAGCTGAATCAAAAGTGAACTAAAAAGAGAAAGCACGTCTCGGTAGCACATGATACCAAGCCGAACAACGTCAATTTCTCTATAGCCAATGACCTCCGTGTTCGTCTCAACAATCCCTTGCAGATTTCCGCAGGCAGTTGCCCCAGAGTGCACAGTTACAGAGAGCACACCACCCACAGAAGGAGAAGGAGACCCAGGGTAAGCTCACACGTCACGCAGGATATTAAGTAAACAGGCGATTGTAAATGACATGTATTAGTGCTTATTCAGTCAAACTGGAAATCAGGAATACAAGAAAATTACACCAAAGCAAACTGCCTCAATGCCCACCCACTCAAATCCCAAATATTCCTACATCTAACACAATTCTGTATAAAATCAATGTACAAAAAAACTACACTGGATACCTTTCGATTGACAATAAGTATACCTATGTTTCGAAGGATATTCAAGAGATGTCCAGGGCAGTTCAGATGAGGAAGAACTTAATCTACAGCGTACCACAAAGAAAGGTAAGATAACATGTTAAATACCATGAAATTTGAATTAGATACCGATCAGCACTGTCTATTTCAGAGATTTTGTTGGCCTTAAGGAAGCTCAAAAGGGTTTTTGGCAAAACACACGCTCATAAGGAACACATGCCATACCGCATGCTAGCTGAATCAAAAGTGAACTAAAAAGAGAAAGCACGTCTCGGTAGCACATGATACCAAGCCGAACAACGTCAATTTCTCTATAGCCAATGACCTCCGTGTTCGTCTCAACAATCCCTTGCAGATTTCCGCAGGCAGTTGCCCCAGAGTGCACAGTTACAGAGAGCACACCACCCACAGAAGGAGAAGGAGACCCAGGGTAAGCTCACACGTCACGCAGGATATTAAGTAAACAGGCGATTGTAAATGACATGTATTAGTGCTTATTCAGTCAAACTGGAAATCAGGAATACAAGAAAATTACACCAAAGCAAACTGCCTCAATGCCCACCCACTCAAATCCCAAATATTCCTACATCTAACACAATTCTGTATAAAATCAATGTACAAAAAAACTACACTGGATACCTTTCGATTGACAATAAGTATACCTATGTTTCGAAGGATATTCAAGAGATGTCCAGGGCAGTTCAGATGAGGAAGAACTTAATCTACAGCGTACCACAAAGAAAGGTAAGATAACATGTTAAATACCATGAAATTTGAATTAGATACCCATCAGCACTGTCTATTTCAGAGATTTTGTTGGCCTTAAGGAAGCTCAAAAGGGTTTTTGGCAAAACACACGCTCATAAGGAACACATGCCATACCGCATGCTAGCTGAATCAAAAGTGAACTAAAAAGAGAAAGCACGTCTCGGTAGCACATGATACCAAGCCGAACAACGTCAATTTCTCTATAGCCAATGACCTCCGTGTTCGTCTCAACAATCCCTTGCAGATTTCCGCAGGCAGTTGCCCCAGAGTCCACAGTTACAGAGAGCACATCACCCACAGAAGGAAAGGGTGAAGGAGACCCAGGGTAAGCTTACACGTCATGCAGGATATTAAGTAAACAGATGATTGTAAATGACATGTATAGTTCTTATTCAAACTGGAAATTAGGAACACAAGAAAATTACAGCAAACCAAACAGCCTCAATGCACAGCCATTCAAATACCAACTGTACTTACATGTAGCATAATTCTGTATAGAATCAATTTGCAAAAAGTATACTTTAATACCTTTTGATTTACAATAAGTATACTTACCTTTCAAAGGATATTCAAGAGATGTCCAGGGCAGTTCAGACGAGGAAGAACTTAATCTACAGCGAACCACAAAGAAAGGTAAGATAACATGTTAAATACGACGAAATTTGAATGAAATACCCATCAGCACTGTATGTTACATGTATGTTTTGTAAATTAAAGGATGTGCTCAAGAGATTGGTGCTAGTTCAGATGATGAGGTAGTAACAAGGCCTGAAGGAAAGAATAAAAAAGGTAAATTATGGGAAATGCAGTAATTTCAGTTGGTGGCAGGGAAAACAGCTAAAACCAGCACACTGCAAGATTAAAAGTATTACAGTCTGCGCACTGTAACATTATAAATATTGCAGTGCCTGTGTGCTTTACATACATGTACCCACTAAAAACACCTGAAAGTGGTACATGAAATCTTGTAGGCACCAGTGAGAAGAGAACCCAAATGACAAGTTCAATGAGTAGCTGGTCAAAGTGAAAATATTGATGCAAAAATTAATACAACTGGCAAAACAAACAAAAAAAGCAAAGTAAGCGACCTTTATTTATACATGCAGTGATATTTGGGGCTTCAACCTTCAATGATACAGCAAAAAGCAGCACCGCCTCTTTAATATGTTCAAGGAAGAACTGTTAAACAAATCTATGTTCAATTTTCTTTGCTCCAAGTTCCTTCATCACTATAAGCATCATTCATCACAACACAATAAAAATGTGATGACAAACAACTTTGATAAGCATAATTAAAACAACACAAAATCCAGTCTCAACTACCTACCCTTAGCCCAATTCACTGACAGTTCCTTGGAACTTTCTATCAAAGGGTGTTTGTGTTAAAACTCTGTACTCTTCAGAACAACTTTCCACTGCTTTTATCCCAAACGACAATGAGTTGATTTCGCGTAAACTACTCCGATCTTGTCAAGCAATACATAAATTAACATTGACAAACAAGCTGTTGTTCACTTGATTCTGAGCACATTTTTCACAACTGTGCTACACTCATTCAAATTAATAGCCTTAGATAACCATCATCTTGAATAGAAGCATGCTATGAACTACGTGTAAGTCCTCACTCTTTGATCTACTGTTTTCCGCAAAAATCCCATTCATTTATATAATTGGAGCCAGAGAACAATGGCTATTGATGAAGATCAGTAATTATTAATGATAGATAATAATTACTTCGGCTCACAGCATTATTGGGTATAACGCAGGTGGGGCCTCAGCTGCCTGCATTATACCCAATGATGCTGTGAACCTAAGTAATTATCTATTAGCTGCTTACTAACCAAGCTTGCTCAAGCCATACTGGGAAATATTGGCCCTCGCTTGTTTATGTATAGACCTTGGACTCAGTTAGTAAGAGGTACTGTGAGTAATACAAGAAACAAATTTGCAGCACCATTAAAAGTTGAATGCATGTACATTCTTCATACTGTAGTTCCTCCTGAATGATGTAGAAAACAATAAATGAACAGAGGAACAAAATACTTAACATCAACTGTCCATACTTACTTTATCTACCCAGAAATGATTACTTCCAGTGAAGATGATGATGATGATGATGGTCATGATGAAGAATGTGATCATGAGGACCAGTCAGAAATGTCAAAGCCAAAGAAGAAGGCAAAACACTCTGCAGGTTACAGTCATTTATGACTCATTTTTGCTAAGTTCAATGGACGTAATATTCTGTATTCCTGATAAAAAGATCTAAATCCTGCTGTCTAATTTAGATTAAGAGGTCCAGTTGTTGCAACTACCTTTTAGCAGGCGCTAAATTGTGGCTTAAATTGTTTCCCGCTCTTTCAAAATTCTTTAAACTAGACTAATTTTAAGTTTCATATAAAGTAATTTTGTATGAAATCTTTAATGATTATTATTAAAGATTGGCTGTGCAGTAAATGACAACAAACACAAGTTGGGCGTAAAGTTTTGGGCCACTATCAGTCGTTAACTTCTATTTTATTCTGAAATGTCAATTATATTTTTCATGTAAAAGTTAAACAGGTTTAAAAAATCGAATCAAAATTTTTGAACCACAATGACTACATATCAGGAATCAAATTTATTAATTCTTATACCTTACCTGTTTATTCCCTAGTGCACATACCAAAAGCCCAAAAAACAGTTCACAATACCAGACTGTATGACAAGAAACAGGCCTGTTTCTACTGCTCAAAACTCTACCCAAAAATTGCCCGTCACTATTCCACAGTCCATGCTAATGAGAAAGAGGTAGCTAAAGGTCTCGCTCATCCAACAAAAAGCAAGGAGAGGAGAAAGCAACTAGAAAAACTGAGGTTAATGGGAAACTACCACCACAATCTAAAGGTTCTCGAGACAGGGGTTGGGCATCTCATAGTGGTAAGAAGACCAACAGAAGAAGAAACAATATCACCAGATGATTTCCTCCCCTGTTCATTTTGCCTTGCATTTCTAAGACGCAATGAGCTGTGGAGACATTGTAGGAGCTGCCAATTTAAGTCTCCACAGAGCACCATGGATGAAGAAGACAAGAAATGGGGGAATATTCAAGAGAAAAGCAAATTAATGTTAATGGAAAATTTAAGACCACAAGAGAGCCCCCTTCTCCAAAAAGTGTTTGCATCAATGAAGATGGATGAGACTTCCATTGTTGCTCGGAATGATGAGGTCATCTGCAAGTATGGTGCCATTCAAGCTGAACGACTTGGCCCTCAGCATGAACATGAAATATCCCAGGGGATGCGTCAGTTGGCGAGACTTTTGATTCAGCTCAGAAAAGACAGCACTGTGATGCAAATGAAAGATGTTCTTAAGCCAGAATGTTTCGATCAGATCGTTAATTCAGTGAAGAGTCTTTGTCAATTTGACCCTTCGGTGCGATCAGTTGGAACACCATCACTCTCGTTAAAACTAGGACACGCTATCAAAAAGTGCATCACAATTCAAAGAGGAAAAGCCTTGCGCACAAAAAATGACGAACTACTCCAGGAGCAGGAAAATCTAGAAAAACTAATGGAGTCAGAATGGGGAGATAAAGTATCTTCTCATTCATTGACGACCCTCCACAAGAGGAAATTTAACAAACTGGACCTTCTTCCAGTAGCAGAGGACTTAGACAAGTTGAGAACGCATCTACTAAGCAGAATCAGGGCTTTAACAGAAGAAGTTTCAGAGAAACCATCCCTTGAGAACTGGGGCCAACTGGCAGAAGTTACCCTGTGCAGAGTCATCATCTTTAACAAACGAAGAGGGGGAGAGGCATCAAAGATGTTAATTGATGCATTCAAGAACCGGCCAGATTGGCATGAGATGACCTCGTCAGGGATAAGGGCCTCACTGGAGCCTGTTGAAAAGCAGCTTTGCAAAAGGTACTTATTTCTTGAAATGCTTGAGAGAAATGGGAAAATGTCATGGCTACATAAAAGAGACAAGTCCCAAAACTTTTTATCAATTTGAAGGAACGTAATGTATTTTTTTATTACCTTGCTTCATCAAAAAGAATAAAAGAGGATGAAAGGTCAATAGAACACAGAAATGGAACAGCAAGTAGTGTTTTTGAACTCAGACTGTGGAGATTGAGCAACAGTCATCACTTTCCTTTGACTACCACACCTCATACTTAGTTTTTGTGAACTGACAACTGTATTTTCTGCATTGATCACTGAAGTCTTGTATCCATTCTTAACTGAGCAGGCAAGAGCAAGGGAGGGAGAGAGACCGAGAGAGTTATTGACTGACAGAATCTACATCTGCAGTAACCTTTCAAGATGCACAACATTGTCATTTAGTGGTGTGAGGGTTATTTTTGGGCAGAGCTTATATTATTCATAATTTTTCTTCCTGCTTAGTAGCGAGCAGCACTCATTCAGGGACTGCCCTCTTTTCAGTGAATTATTGTACCACTCCACAACTGAATAGAATTATTATTTCAAAACAGTAACTTTGTATGATTTCATTTCAGGTTGGATATGGTAGAAATAAGAGGGAAAAGGGGACGTAAGGTCCCAGTCCTTCTTACTCCTGAAATGAAAGCAGCAATGGGAGTGTTGCTAGAGAAAAGAAAAGAAGTTGGGATCAACCCCAAGAATCAATTCTTTTTTGCACGAGCAAGTGAAACATCCAGCACCCACCTAAGGAGCTGGGACACATTGAACAAACTAACGCAGACACCAGGCCTTAACTTGAAACAACCACAAGCAATTTCAAGCAACCGACTGAGAAAGTATGTTGCCACTGTCTCACAAGTCTTGGACTTGGAAGAAAAAGAATTAGATTGGCTGGCCCGTCACATGGGCCATGACATCCAAGTCCACCGGCAGTATTACAGACTCCATGAGTCAACACTGGAGCTTGCAAAAGTTAGCAAGATTCTGTCGGTGGTGGACGAGGGGAACTTCCAGAAATATGCTGGGAAATCTCTCACCGAGATTGAAGTTGAGTTACCTGAAGGTAAGTTATAGAAAATTTAAATTAAAAATAATAATATCACAAAACAATAATGTCACAACCTTGGTTTAATACTCATTGTCTGAAAAACAATTGGCTAACTGTACAAGCAGATAAATAAGGAACATTTGCTAAAAGGAGGCCTAAAACTAGAGATTATTGACAATATGTAACCTTCCAGAAACATTACTGTAATCATTGTATGTTTCTGATTCAGTTTGGCTCAACAAATTTATGTCGAACAATGTTGAAGCTACTTGTTGAATGGAATGAAACTTGCCTCTACATTCAACAACAGTCTATTTCAAAATTCAACAGGACCTGACATGACACACTGATCAACATTTTGTTGAGCAAGAGCTGCGACATTTATTGATCAACAAAAGCAATGTTAAACCAAGTGTCACCAGCTTAAAAATTTGGATTTTGAATTTGAGGCTTGTTTTGAATTTTGAATTATTCATCTGAAGACTGGATTATTCGAATGATTAATGAAATCAGATTTGCAACAACAAATGTGTTAAAGGGGCTGTGTCACGGTAGTGCAGTCCATTTTGTTTAGTTTTGCCAATTACTCGCCCTTACTTGCTATTCAACTTACAGTCACCCAAGAAGTTACAATTAAACAATAAAATCAAAGCTTCGGGACAAAAAATATGTCTCCCAAGCATACACTGTACATGAGAAAAGTTACAAACAACAAAGATAAACTCTGAAAAACTGTTAGGCTTAACAGTTTTCAAAAACCCTGATTGCAATCTACTTTATTCTTCTTCAATTTTGCCCATCCTTGTCTCCTTTTGTATTTTCTGTTTTATTCAAACCTTCCTTCAATGTTTTAACCAGTTATTTTCATGTTTCAATTGAATTGATTTGTTTGGCAGTCCCTGCTGCTGAATTTGGCTAAATTTCATGACACAGCCTCCTTAAACCACTTGTGTCAGGAACGCTTGACCTGTTTTGACTGCGAGTGCCCTCACAGATGAAATAACAAAAAAATTCTTTAATCAGTTAATCTACTGGTACAACAAAATTACACCTCTACAATCTCCTCCATTTTTTTGGCTCTTGTTGTAGCCATGTCCCTGGTCGACAAACCAAATTCTGTATTAAGAAATTAAAATTTTAAGTTCAAGATTAGTGATTCAAAATTTACATAGTGCAGTACTTTGGTACGTGAGTCACTTACTTTAACTAAAAAGTTGTAGGTACACAGCCAATTCAGCTTACCGGTACTACATGTATTTTATGTCCCATTAGAGCAATACAGCCATGATGAGAGCGACGATGAAAATGATGGCAACTGCAGTGAGCTGCATCAATCAGGTAATGTAACATTCCATTAAGTACAGTACTACCTGTAAAGGGAAACCATCCCAGGTAACACAATTTATATATACAGGTAAATTCAAATAAACATTAATGAATGAATAGAAAGAACACCCTATCAATAACTGGATTTTGATGGAGACTGCCCATACAGTCAGAGGAAAAAAATACTATGTTTTTTAGTGGTTGCAGGATGCATGGGGTTATCATCTAAATTAGATTAAAATTAGATTAAATTAAAATTAGATTAAATTAAATTAGATTAAATTAGATTAATTAAATTGCACATCAACAATGGCCAGGTGATAGAAGATCATGCACCAGCTCTTTACTCCATTACCTCAAAGAGAACAAGAGGACTGTCTGTCTGTCTTGGGTCCTTCCCTGTCACAACTTAATTAATATCAATTGAATGATAATACGTACCTAAATAATGCAATTTTAGTGAGCAGGACTTAAATAATTATGAGAATATTATGAGAATTTAAATACACAATAACCAGATTGCTTTCTGAGGTACAGCTATAGCAGTAATTTATTGTATAAAATAATTATTTAACAAACAAACAAAGACAAATAGTAACAGCACTGAAGCTGGTAAAATTAGGGACTCACCAGATGCTTGGCTAGGGAGGTGTGGCCCGAGCACTCAAACCCTGACCTGTTTCAGACACAATTCTCTGATTTCCCAACAACCTCGTTCCCAGGGTCTTTCATCTCCCCACCCAAGAGGGAGCAAGGGAAGAAAGACCCTGCTTCAGGCTGGTCACATGTCTTCCTGACAAAACAAAAGTCCTCGGGAGGCGTCCTTAATTCTCAGACTTTTGTCGCTGTCTTTGGAAAGTAACTTAACTTACTAGTAACTAGTAACTGTGGTGAGGAATGCAAGACACAGCATCATCTGTCTCACAGAAATGACTTTGTTTCCCTCCAAGCTACATCTTAAACTTTCCTGTTAAGATTGTATACAGGCTTTTTTCATTTTCTTCTTTTCTGCTGTATTCTTGGTTTGCAAGGACATGTGAATTTTAAATTTTAAATCTGTCGATGTAAACACCGGTAAATGTATCACAGTTACAAAACAAAAATAGCAAAATGAAATGTATCGACAGATTTTATTTACATTCATTCATACATTATTTTATACAACTTTTTGCACAGAAGTGCAAGGTGATATACAAACAGGACCCCAAGTCCCATGCGAGGTATATCACCCTAAGGTCAGACCACAACACTGGGTACAGTTATTTAAAGTTATTATTAGTTATTATTATTATTATTATTATTATTATTATTATTATTATTATTATTATTAGTTATTTAAAGGCCCTGAGTGTTGGTCTGGTTGGGGTTCGAACCACGACCTCCCGCATGAAAGTCCAGCGCACTCTCAATTTAGCCAACTGGTCGCGGTCAATTCATGAAAATGCACTATTTTTCTTTCGTGCTGAAAGTGCTAGAGAAAGGAAAACACCACAGCAATTCGAAAATGAACATTCTATACTCACTACACTGTGCTTAGCAGAAATTTAGTCAATCCACGGTGGCCACTCTTCATGCAGGCTGCTTTTGAGAGGATGCTATCTAGTCTTTCTTTAATTGTCCTCAAGCATTTCAGCATTCAAGGCACAGATGGCGATATCTCTGTACACGTTTTTGCTCTTTCAAACAATGTTTGGCTCTCCGGAATCGTTATCTTTAAAAAAAAAAAACCCTGAAGTCGTTTTATGGTTGATGGTCGATGCTCCCACAGTATACACACTGGATGCAGCAATCACTCGCTTTGTGGCAAAGACATTTTGTTTCAAAAAAAAAAAAAATTATTTAAGTGTGCAATGTCTCCCACAGACCTACAAGGCCGGCAGCAGCTCACGCTTGTTCAGTGTCTGAACGCAAACTTACCCTGGCTCTTAACGTGGTGGGCTGAGCGCATGCTAATTTCTTCCTCTCCACGCCCCCTCAAGATATAAATTTTTGTCATCTCCCAGATTTTGGGAGACACGTGACCAGCCTGAACCAGGATCTTTCTTCCCCCGCTCCCTCTGGGGTGGGGGGATGAAAGACCCTGGGAATGAGGTTGATTTCTCTATACTGCTTAAGACAGAATTCAGATTTTTTCAGACCCTATCCAAGACATTTAACCCCAAATCATACCCTGCACTGGCAATCACAAATCTACTTACAACATCGTGGAATCACTGAGCCATTTACACTATTTACTTGGTATGAATCAAGCACTGAACACCTCATAGTCAGTCTTGCACAAGATAAGAGCAAAGTAAAAGTCAGAGTAACATACCTAAAGTAATCACTCTTTATCAAGTAATGTACTAACAAACTTGCACAGTAAAAATGAAAAAAATAAAAACTACCTCGAGACATTATTCTCTTAATGAACATAATTATTAGCACAATTAACATTACTTTTAAAATACAATATCCCAGCATCTCATTGCGTAACTAATTAAACAACATCCAAGGAACATTTGCACATGTGCAGTCTTTGCAACAAGAAAGTAATTATCAAAATCAAGGGAAGCCCAACAATAACTTGCAGCTTACAGTCAGGCTTCTATAAAACTAACATCTAAGCTTATCCTGCTGAAGCCATTTGGTCATGAAGTGACACCCTATTTAAGACAGAAAGTGATGAAGTTGATACCCTGTTCAAGACAAAACACCCTGAAAACCATGACCTATTGGGCTGCACATCCGTGTAAAGGCCATATAACGGAGCCCCCCCCCCCCCC
>BLFK01000257.1:1194162-1206695 GCA_014634185.1 Astreopora myriophthalma | reverse complement strand
CCCCCCCCCCCCCCCTGGGGGCAGCTCCTCTAGAAACTATTGACATAAAATTGAAAGAAAAACACCTCATTCATGAAGTCAAGTATAGAAACAATTTACTTGAAATGGCCATTTACATGTTTATAACTCAGAACCCCCATTACTGTTACTTACATGCTATACAGGAGATGGGGAACCAGCTGCATCAAGAAGCAACACAGAAAGACAAATAGCAAGGAGTGATGGTAAAAGCTTTTCAACAATTAGATTAGTTGTCAGTTGTCAAACTTAATGATAGGTCTCGCTATTATTTACTGTTAAACTCAGAAAACTGTGAACATCTGAGAATTTTCAGGAATGTTGATTGCTAATTAACAATTAGCCCTTGCGGGCTACAGGTCAAAGCCTCATGGGCTATTATACTTGAAAAAAAAAATGTGAGTGCTCCAAACAGGAGTCTAACTCACATTGATGTTCTGAATACTAGTTCAGTTATTACCACTTTGCTAGGTCCCAGACTAGAGACTCGTGGAAGCTAGGCCATGAACCTACATTTACATACACTGTAAAAAGTTCTTCAGCACCATATATTGCTCAGAATTGAGCCATATTTCACCAAATAACCAAAATACAAAAACATCATTTACAGCATAAATTATGCATACAGTCTTCAAATTGTCCTGAGATTGAAATGTTGTAACGATGACAGATTTGCAATGTATGCGTACTTTATAGGAATATTGAATCCTACAATGCAGGGAGAAAATACTGTATCTTACAAATCCCTAGTGAGCAGTTAGCAATGGTGCTATTATTAGTTTATTAATCTACCTACCACTGATTACTTCAGATGAAGATGACAGTGATGAAACATCTGAGGATCAGACAGAAATGTCGAAATCAAAATCAAAGAGCAAAGCAAAACAATTTGCAGGTTAGTCTCAGCAATTTATTTCTGACTTGTATTTCTTGACTTAACCATTACCAAACATTATTCAAAGGAAGGCTGAAGAACTGGGGGCATTAGCTTGGTTGGTTGAATTATATTTCCACCAAGACTTGAGTAAAATTTAATCTTATGTTATGCAAACAATCAATTTAAAAAGAGCTTTTGCATTACCTGAAGACAATTTATTTCGTTCAATTTCTGGCAGCAATTGAACAAGTCAAAAAAATAACCGGCTAATTAATTGGTCAAAAAAGGTCAAAAGGAGAGGAAGGAAGCGAGGCCTGGCCAAATGATGTACGCATAAGTTAAGGACAACTAGCAAAGTCACAAATTCATTTCACTGCATCTATAAGGAACATGTTTCATTTCCTAATCTGATGTTCAGTCCCCCCCCCCCAAAAAAAATCCCTCCCAGTTGCATGTCATTGTCAATGATGCCATTATTGGTTGATGGGGGAGGGGGTGAGGGGGGGGGGGAAGGGGCAAACACGGCTAAAATGACAACAAATTAATTTTAGGAGATTTTTTTGCCAATTTTGGACCCCAGTAACCCTGCTACAGAAGCAGTAATTTGACAGTGAAAATGTCTCACAACCCTTTAGCCCCCAAGTAAAATCAGAGTAAAATCTATAAAGTCACTATTAGAAGGGTTAAAAGGCATTTGTACCGACATTTTCTTGACATACAAAGAACAGATTCAGGCTACAACGCCTGGAAAAGATTTCATACATATACGAAATTAGATTTATAATTCCATTTTAGGAACATAACACCTCCTTTACTAACTTAATTTTCTGTTGGATGAATGATATCAGTGAAATCATTAAACATAGCTGCAGTGAAATGTTGGAAACCCACTTGTTTGTAGCAGCATTCAGCAGTTCCAGGTCAGCCAAAATGCAATCTGCCATCGAAATTTTAGCATTGTTTGCCCCCTCCCCAAGCAATATGGCACCATTAACTGTGGAAAGGTCCATTATTTATGCTTAACACATATCCCTGTTAATTTTCTTCTTTAGAATCAGGAAAATCGAATCAATCGGCTAGTCAGGAAAGAAGTCAGAAAGGTCGGAAAGGTGAGCAAGAATTAGTTTACAGTAGTCAATTAAGATAGTGACAAACAAAGAGATTTGAGGGGAGTTGACTCTTGTGTGAGTTGCACAACAGTTTCCCGCAGCTCTCAGTGCTTGCACAAACCAACCTCCAGATCTCACCAAGGTCAGTCAGGGTATATTGTTTACATCTTTTGGAAGTTTCAGCTTATGTATTTGCTAAGCTGCTGCACATTTATCACAACGCACCCTCATGTACACATTCCAAACAAGGGGCAGCACTGAAAGCTGGAATCTTGAATCTAGGATCATTAATAATGCTACATATTGGTTGGGGGCAAACACAGCTAAATTGCAGTGACTATGAGATTTTGGCCTATTGTGAGCTGATGGAACACCCCTGCAAAGAGACTGATTTCCAACATTTGATGTTATTTTTAATAATGGGATCATTCATCCAGCGGAAAATTATGGGGGTATGACATCTGTAAATTGAAATTATATATTTTGTCATGTTGTGTCTAATAATGTCAAGACAGTTTGCATACCGTAGAGTTCCGATAGTAGCGACCCTCGTTACTTTCGGAATTAGCAGCCTTTGGGGGTCGTAACTTTCGGGGGGGTCGTTACTTTCGGGGAGCAGAAATCGTTTACAAATAGAGCTGGCGTGAGTTTTTTTTTCCGAAATTTAAACGAACAACATAAAATTAAATCAATTTGAAGAAACGTTCCTGTTGTTAATACGAAATTACACCGGTTTACGTTCTTACATCGCTACATCAGTGAACTGTTCCCCTTGTTGTAAATTAAAGTGCCTTATCGTGAACGTATTACGGTATTGTACATTAAAATTTTGACTGTTGATTGACAAATTAAAGGTATACGGAATACAATTTTAAAAAAAAATTGGTCTCGCTACTTTTGGGAGTAGGGGGTGGTCACTACTTTCGGGAGATAGCTACTTTCGGGGTGTCGCTACTTTCAGGGGGGTCGCTACTTTCTGGGGGGGTCGCTACTTTCGGGATTTACTAGCAACCACAAAAAATTGACGTTAATTTCGGGGGGTTGCTACTTTCGGGGGGTCGTTACTATCGGAACTTTACGGTAATTTTTTTTGCTCCCATTAATCAGAGTTACAGGTGTTCAAAGTTGGCCCAAATTTCATATGTTCATTGTCATTTGACTCGGGTTTACCCCCCTAATTAATGGCACAGTTAACTGTGAGAGGTCTATTGCACAGCAAAACACCGGTGACAAAAATCTCAGGGTAACATGACAGCTTGGCACAGTGCTGTAGTTCAAGGCAACAGCTATTCATTGGTAATTTGTGCAAAAATCATATTTAAACAAATGAAGTACATTAGGGAATGAAATCACTTAATCTACCAAATGGTTTTCACGACACTTTTCTCCCCTGGTCACTATACTTTAGTTGCTCCCGCCGCTGACAATGTACCACTCTGCTGATTTACAACAGAGCTTTCCCTCTTCACTTTGCAATCTGCAAAAATTAGCCTTTTATAAAAAGAATGGAAACGATGCATCAAGAAAATCGATGCACACCAGACAAGAAAAAAATTGGAAGAAGAGGGCAGTCAGATTAGTGAGTTCACTATCTGTGTGGCCTGAAGCCATCAACTGGGTTTTCTTTTATGCTTGTAACGAGAGATTTTATTTTAGTTCATTTTATTTTTATTCTGTATTGCGAACTTGGTACCCTTTTGACTGTGTGTGGGGCAGCATTATTTTGCGATAATGTCGTCTGAAATACTGGCTTCTGATTGGCTCTAAAACTGACATGGTAGCATAGTGCATAAATAGTTTCATAAAGATCAAAATTCTACATTTGTGAAAGAACAGCCGGCGTTGCAAGATGCTGTTTACTTCAAAATTGTCATTTCATTTGCATTGTTCAAGAAACGTAAATGACAGAAATTCACCTCAAATCAAATTAGTACTTTCTCAAAACAGTAACAATAAATTGCAATACAAAAAAAAATTCAAAATTGAAATAAATCATGGTGTTCTCGAAGCAAAATTCCATTCTGAGCTCATCCAAAGTAAGAATTTCTCTTTTGATCAGAAAGCTGTTTTGCCTAATTTTGTTTGTTCTCTCTAAACAATGTTTATATCGCGATACAAAACTAAATTCAATTTTGAGACAACATTGCAGCTTTATAATGACAGCATTGGGAGAAAATGTATTTGGGCTCTGTTGCTTCGCGATTCCGTCCAATAGGGAAATATATTTTCTCCCAACGCCCTCATTATAAAGCCGTAATGTTGGCTCAAAATCTCATTTAGTTTACAGTATTTTTCTTTTTTTTTTTAACCTCTAGTCATTTAGTAGGAATATGCATGTATAATTGATGTTGGGAACTGTACAGAAATTTTTCCTTTCTTTCTTTTCCTAAGATTTTTCTAAGACTTCCTTTCTTTGCCTAAGATCTTTTTTCTTGTTTCCGGATTCCAAATTTCGGCTTTTAGCGCGGCCCCAAAGGAGAGAATCTCATGCATATTAAAATTATTGAAAATTTGGGAAGGTTCAAGAATGCCAATATGTCATCAAAAGTAACTGACATGTAATTTCATAGGACAAAAAAAAAAAAAAAGAAAAAGGACAAATAAAAAAAAGGAAAATACCCAAGGAAATGCCGTTGTAACCTTCTGTCAGCGCCAGGTAATTGTACGAGCTGCTGCTCCCGCCGCCGCCGCAAGGTTAAATTGGAAACCTGAAAGAGTTCAGCAGGAAAACAGTAAATTCAATAAAATATGGTAAACAACTCCATCGACCGTGTCAAAAGAAAAGCTTACAAGCTACTGCATCAAATCATATCTTCGACCTCCGAAAGAGATCCCTCCAAAGTAAATACTTTGGATTCAGACGAAGGAAAAGCAATATGAATGAGCTGAAGCTGACACCGCCATTTTGTATCCCATAACTACTCTGTGAAGACTGGGAACAAAAGCTGGACGGGACGGGGGAGGGGAAAAGTGTGGGTGGGTGAAATATCCCAAACAGTCAACAGTCAGTCAGTGGGGTGGGGCGGGTTCAATTTGGTGAAATATCCCAAGCAGTCCCCTCCTGGACCTGCTCATTACGATTAACCACTATTACTACTTCGCAAATTTATGGCGAGAAGGCAAGTTCGTTTCAAAGTAATTGATCACTAAATTATTTCAACAGTGTTTAAACGCACGAGACCATAAAGGCTATCAAAAGTTAAGTGCAATGCTCTTCGCAACGCTATTTTCTGCCATGTCGTTATCGAACACGCCCCACCCCAGATAAAAAGTCGAATGGCCCAACCTTCGGAGGAGTAAGGTTAGTAGAAAGTCCTACACAAGGGACAATAATGGGAGTCAAATCCCCGTTCTATGCACTCGCCCGCCCCGCCCCTCGCCGGCTTTACATCGATATAGGTTATTGTAGGTTTTCTTTTGTTTTTATAACTCAAACCGTGATATCGATGAAAACTGAGACATGCTTCAAATTGGAGGAATTTACATTAAAGTTCTTCAGGTCACCAAGTCACTGGTATCCTTCATTCCTTGTTTAAGGCAGGGGTAAACCTGAAAGCCATTTTTCCGTCATTTATAGTAATAGTAATAGTTTATTAAACGCCACTCTTGCAGAATAGAACTCCTGAATTACAGTGGTGGGTCATATATACCTTACTAGAAACGTACAGTTACAAAATTATTAAATCTCTCAGTGTCGCCTTTAACTTGCTCATAGCGCTGCTGACCTGAACGCAATTGATAGCCATGGTTAATAGTGTTCCGATTCGTGAGAATGTAGCTGAGAGGAGGTGTTGTCTTAGCCTTCGATATGAATTTAAACTCATTTAAAATGATAAAAAAATGATAAAAAAATGATAAAATGATCGATATGATTTTAAACTCATTTAAAATGGGTTTAATGCAAATACCTCGTTTGTGTTTCAAGCAATGTCCGAACCCTATGCTCAAAACACCAATCGATGTTTTGTTGTGTTTTGTAAGTTTTTGGATGGTTTGGGGGTATATTTGGGAGGAAGGAGTTTTAAGGAAAAGGAAAGTCGATTGAGAAATAAGAAATAGCCAAGATTTAATGTAGTTTAAAAATTAGAATTTGAAGTTTAAAATTAGTATATGCACACCCAAACAGTCCCCCTACGACGCTGGGGTGTTCTTGACTGGGGGTCAACTGTCTGTTAGTGTTTCAAAACTAAGCCTCCCAAAATTTCATTAAATTCAGGTTTACCCCTTCCTTAAGCAAAGTTTTAAAAGTATGTCGAGGTCGAGAAACTATGGAGGTGAAACATCTATTTGAGTGTGATGCCAAGAGTCTTAGAGATCACAACCGTGTATGGTGGCATGCGTATGTAGAACTATTTTACATGCTTATGTTATACAAACTCTGAAATAATATTTTTGTTTTGAACTTTCAGTCACCAGAGGACTACGAAAAAAAACCCGCCATCAAGAGTGGGTGGCTCAAGAGAAAGAGGCGGTTTTTGCTCACCTCGGAAAGTTCATCAAAAGTAAAACGCTTCCTGGAAAGCTGGCTTGTTTGTCATGTATCGAAAAAAGCAAGCCAGCTTTAGATAACAGAGACTGGACAAGCATAAAATATTTTGTAAAAAACTTAATTGCCAGGGCTGAGAGGATGAAACAGGCTCATAACTAAATAGGATATTATCCTACTTACTTGAGGGTGGGAAAGGGTATTTTCGTGACTCGTGATCGGCTCTTTTTTTCCCTGTGAAATGTGAAATGGCTATTTTTTTTTCTTCGTGAATCGTTATTTCCATAGCAGCCGTGACTGGGCGTGATTTGGCAAAATTATTTTCTGTGAAACGAGAAATACGTGTTTAATTTGCCGTGAACTGTGATTTTCATTATGTCTTCGTTTTCGTGAATTGTGAAAGGACCGTTTCAGTTATTTTCTGTGAAACGCGATTTAGACTACCCCTTTACCACCCTCTTACTTATTAGCCTGTTTCAACCCCTCAGCAATAAATCAGTCTTTACTGTGACTCTAAACACATGTGTAAACACGAACCTACATGCAATTGATTTGACGACGTTCAGAAATAACTGTGAAGAATTTTTCGACCCTCGACTAGTTACCCTCGACCCTCGATTTGTGATCATTTGTTACCCTCGACCCTTGACCCTCGACCTTCCTTCCGAACAGAGGCCCTTCGATCTTCCAAGATATGTCAGATCGTAGGAGACTCTGCTCACAGGGAACCCTCGACCAAAAGGCAAACTCCATCTCAAGCAGCCTAAGGCCTAAAACAATGTCTGTTCTGTGAGACGTGTGTCAAACTAATGTTTTGTAGGAATGTCTATTCTGTCAGACATTTTATTAAAAATACCCTTTATTTTAAAAAAATCTGTTAACCTTCTGTAGACAAAATTTTCCAAAAATTAATCCAAATGCATTTTGGATGCAGCGCATAGTGAACGTGCGCGCAGGCGATCTGCAGTTGTCTTCTCTTATGTGCTGAATTTTTCTAAGAAGGGGGAAAGAAAGGGAGGAAAGAGAATACGAACAGAAAGTGGCATCGACACTCGCGATAAAGTGGTAAACTCGCGATAAACAACGAAACAGCAACTGTATTATCATACATGTTATCATGGGTCTGTTCGTCAAGAGTTATGGTTGTGTTAAAAAACGGTTTATGGCCTTTGTTCCGGTTGTCTATTAGTAGTAGCAGTAGTAGTAGGTGTTTTGTGACCTCTTGTATCTATAGGATCATAGCCTCATTCGTATCTATAGTGTAAGCAAAGTTTGTTAATTAGTTTAGTGAAATAGATCACAGCTTTCTTGTACAGTTCAAACTCGGTTTCACGATCACGTAATACGTATACGTGTAAAAGGAAACCTCACAAGGTCCATAATAAAGCTGTTGATTTTGCAGGCTGGGGTTTCCCTTCTTTTCAAATCTCTACTCTCCACTCTTCTAAGAAGTGATTTCCACTTCGTGTAGCGGGTGGGGCTGCGGGCATCGTTTCAAATTTACTCGAAAACAGGAAAATATATTGTTTCAAAACTTTACGGTACACAAACAATGACCAAAGGAATAAAATTAAGTGTAAAAACGATTGTTCACCAAGCTCGTGTAGGAGAAAACTACCATTCTTCGTTATGTCAAGCTAATCACTCCGTGCCAAGTTTTCTCCGCGCACGCTAATGGCATAAGAAATTATGCGCAGTAATGATGCGCAATGCAATTCTTCTTTTTTATTATCTTTGTGCATAAAATGACGTGTGCAGTACTGTGGCGTCAATCCATCCATTCGAGAAAAAATGGGAAGACGGGGTAAGCTTTTTGTTACAAGCTTGATACATTATAGACCTCTTTGGCTTGTACAATTTGTTTTCCCATTTCAGACCACGTGATGATACTCAAGGGAACAGTTTCTTTAAAATTTCTTTTTATGCACGTGCATATGTATGCAGAATTTTTGAAAATCCCTTGAGAATATCACGTGGTCTGAAATGGGAAAACAAAATGTGTAAGCTAAAGAGTTCTATTCGATTCCTTCACCAGTGTTCTGCTTCCTGCGAATAATACCGAATCTTTTAAATTGTCCACCACTTAATTAATTAGTTAATTAATTAATTAATTAATTAGTTAATCAATAATTAATTGCCACTAAATTGTGATAAAATGATAAATACCGTAAAAATCGACCTGGTTAGAGTCGAACATGCCGCCCTACGCACTTCCCGTTTATTCTATGTGCCTAAGGATACCGCTGTCCAAATCCGTCTTAACGAAAGGTGACCACGTGAGATTAAAAGCCAGGAGCTCGTTAGTTTTCATTTTAGAGAGTTTAATTCACAGAATTCAGTGTTACAAGAACAACGGTTTGCGTAAAGGTCCATTCCTACGCAAATTGTTTGCAATTCCTTTCTTCTGGTGCGTGAGAGGTTAAAGGGCTGAACGTTAGTTCTCACGCGTGACGAGAAATGGGGTAAGCTCATGCTTTAATTACTTCTTCAACGTATTTGTATTTAAGCTTACGTTTTTGTGGAAAAGTTTGCTAAAGAAACAATATTTTGCAAGGATTTCTGCAGCAGGGCTTTGCGGGTTTTTTTAATCGATCACACATTGTTTTCCTCGTTCTTATTTTAAATTTCCATGCACATGCACATGTCATGCATAATTAATCTTCTGTTCTAATCAGCTTACGTGATCTTAAATGATTTTTTTTAAAGAGTTATTAGCCGTCAAAGTCAAAATAAATCAATATGCCAACAGATTTGAAGGATTTTAACCATACGTTCATTATGTTGAGTGTTTTTTTCTTTTTTGTGACAACTCGCCTCGGTTGTTTAAAAGGTGGATAATGCTATCCACCGTACCGGACAAAAATCACTATCCAGCAGATAAGAGCTAGCAAAACCAATTGTGTTATCCAGCGGATCCAGTAGATAGCGCTATCCACCCTTTGAACAACAGGGGTCAGGGCTACTGGAACGAAATTTGCCTCCAGCACATCAAAAGAGACATTGCTGAAAAATCACAACTAAATTTGAGCATGTTGAAAATCGTGGCAATTTGGCTGCAGAAAATGACATCCAAATCGCACTGAAATCACCTCTAGTTTACATGTGCTACTTGAAATTACATGTAAAATTGCCACTCAAATCACAGGAAAAATAACTCCTGTCAACAGGCCTTAAGTAATTCTTCTATTTTGTCCATGCTTGCATTGTATTCTGTGGGGTATGTACTCTGTGAGCAGACCTGCCCTTCGATCTGCCTTTCGATCTGCCTAGATAAGCCGATCAGGAAGAGGAAGAGACTTCTGCCAGCGGCCTCAAGATTCTATGATTTGCCACCCATCCAAGGAAAGGGATGAGTCAGTCCAGTTTCAAGTGGTCAAATTGGCTTGTCATTGTTTGTGCATGATCACTTGCATATGACCAGTATTTTTGACTTTACATTGGTAGTTTGACAGCCATGACATGATCATTTTGCTGACCCTGAATGCAATTTTGGAGCGAGGAGAGCATTTTGGAGTTGCTTTTGTGGACGCTATCGATCCAATGATCAGAGATGTCATGTGCACCCTTGTGTTTATTTTAGCCAGCAGTGAAGCGCTTAATGACAACACTCGCTAAAACAGCAATTTAAACACCCTGAGATGCCATAGAAACTTCAGGCGACAACATTATCAAGGTTAAGTCTCCTTTAATGACATTTTCTATATCTTTTATATATATATATTTTTTTCAAATTTTCATTATTTCAATTGGTGGTTTTCACATGACGTCATGGCAGCCATGTTGGAGTCCCTAAACAAAGAAACGGCAGCCATGTTGGTTTCCCAAACTAATCCTCCCGGTGACTTGATGTTTACATTTTGTGCATGGAGATTAAGAGGGGTGAGGAGGTTATTCAGATTCCCTTTGAGAAGAGGGGAGAGTTGGATTTTGTGCATGATGGGGTATAAAATGTGACATTTTTGTGCCAAGGTAACTGGACACAGGTGTGACAAAAAATACTGTCACTGAAAAATACCACGAAAACAGAGCTAAAATTCAGGTTTGTAGGTCTTGTTTCTTTTCAGGATTCTGTTAGACAATATTATTCCCATATCATTCCCCTTTCATTTGTTTGTGTTTCAGTTTCAAGGAAGTTGTAAAGTGTCAAGGTTTTGGTGATATTTCAAATTGTGTTGAATGTAGAACAGTTGCATCCCTTATCAAATTTTATATACAACGTAAAATCTTGCTTAATAGGTTGCACAGAAATATCTGCTCACATGTGCAGTGCTATTGCATTAACCATCTGTTGGAAAAAAAAAGACAGAAAACAGACAGACTTAATTTTATCTTATACTTGCTTAGTATTTTATTCAATTCTGTCACTTGAGTGTAAGCTCCCTGTGATCTGACCTCCCCTCAGTGTAAAGGCACGGTCTCCTTGAACGGGAACAGCTCTTGAATGAGCCCTTCCTCGTGGGTCTTGGAAACAACCTTCTAAGTTATTTAGATTTTTTTTTTTAGTTCTGGTTAATAATATTGTTAACTGGACTAAGCTGGGTTGTTAGTGCTAACCAAGGTTTCCAATTTTCTTATTTCAACACCTTTGTAACTGCCAATTTGTTTTAAGACTGATTTGCATAATCTGGAATGATCATTCACAGTATCAAACTAGTTGATGCAAAATTGGCACAATACGGTGCTTTGAACAAACTGGACTCCATTTGTAATCTGACAAATACTGTGCGTTGTAAAATATGGCATTGTTGTAATTACTGTATGTACATGATTTGTAAATGTTTTTTGTTTTTCACTTTTTTGAGCCACACTTATTATTTTCTAAGTGGCCAGCTTACTAATACCACGGTTCATACAGGGGCGTAGCTACCATATATGCACATATGCACTTGCCTACTCCTAAAATTACAGAAAAATAATTAAAAACTGATAAATAGAAATCTAAATGACAAGTGAATCTTGGGCCATAATAACATTTTCCTTGAGCACAGATCATTGAATTTAGTGAAAGTGAAACAGATAAAAAGATGACTTGTTTCCTAGGAGCTTAATGCAGGCATTCCAATGATGCACACGTTATGGGTGATTACTCACATCTTTGCCTCTGCCTTTGATACAATGTTTGTATGGCTCCATGTGGAGTTGACAGTCTTACTATTTGCCAAAATTCATGCTGCTTAAGTAAAGAAAGCTTAAAATGTGTCATTTCACTTAATTTATTACAAAATTATTACAAAGGGAGGGGGGGGAATGCCTGCATGGACGCTATTGTTTGATCCATCTCATTAGAATCTGGTTGTTCCAAGGTACACGTAGAAATCAACAGCACACTATTTGAGGTACTTAATTGATCACGCAAGTAGACAATATGGCAGCCAAAGGAGGGAAAGATCTTGAATTAAAACCTAAAACCTAATTTACGAATTAAAACCTCAAGGCCTCATGTTTACCTTGAAAGAAGAGCAAAAAGAGTGGTAAAATAACTATGTTAAAGAAGGGATCTGCTGGTGAATCCCCCCCTTTCCCTCCCCCCTTTTGAACACCTGCTATGCAATGCAATGTAATGAAATCAATCAGTAGTTGTTATTTATTTATTTCATGACATTTTGTTTCATTAAAAGTAAAAAGTTTACAGTTCTCTTTTCGGGTACCTTTTTTTAAAATTTGAATTTATTTATAATTTCCCCCTCACTTTCTGGTAATATAAATAGCTTATATTATAAATTTAATTATCTTAACCTTCCAATTGAATTATTTTATTTTGCAGCTGATGAGACACCTCCTGACTAGATGGATGCAGATAGACATTACTTGACCTTTGCTACATTTATGTGAGAATTATTGTAATAGCACTTCTCAAATTGTGAGCAATGTCCCATAATGTTTGTGTATGATTACTGTACCAGCTGATGTATAGCAACAGGTCTTAATTAATTTCTAATTTATTTGTCAAGACAGTGTGTTAAATCTCAGTAACTGTCCACACTCAGTGACATTAAGCCATGAATTATTTTTAGTTACATGTAGTAAGGTTACTTTGAATGCT
>BLFK01000257.1:1181662-1191662 GCA_014634185.1 Astreopora myriophthalma | reverse complement strand
TGGTGCTAAACCATAATAAACTGAGTACATAAGTGAAATTAACTTAAGTTTGTAAACGTTCATTAGGGGCTGCCAGCGAATGTATTTTTTAAAGTCTCCAGATTAACATCAGCAAGGCCGTATATAATTTTTGCAGCTCTTAAGTGGATCCGTTCGACATTATCTAGCAATGCAGGGGAACAGGTTCCCCAGACCAGTATGCCATATGTGGCACTAGGGACAATGCTCCGAAAATAAACGGCTTCCAGGACCTTAGGTAGTACCCTCAACCGTTCTAAATATTTAACGTTTTGACTGAAGCTCTTACAGATGGCTGTGATCTGAAACTGCACTGATAGTTTAGAATCGATGACTACCCCTAGTCAGGTACTTGTGTTAACATAGCTTAGGGTCTTGTCACCAAGTAAAACAGGTTTCAGAGGGCCAATAAGATTATTTCTATTGATTACCATAACTTCTGATTTCCCGCTATGAATAGTTAACTTATTGTTTCTACACCAGTTGTGTACATCCCCCAGTATGCGGTTTAAGCCATCGCACACTACATCAACTGAGGAGGCTATGTAAAAGAGTGTTGTATCATCTGCATACATATCTATTTCCCCTTCCTTAATCTGATCTGGTAGGTCGTTTACATAGAAAGAGAATAGCCTTGGGCCCAGGAGAGATCCTTGTGGGATCCCACAGTTCACAGCATTAAGTTCCGATTTGCATCCGTTAACAATGGCAAATTGTTTACGGTCTTTAAGGTAGTCTCTTATCCACTCAAGGGTAGAGCCACTCATGCCCAAGGCTTGAAGCTTTAGATCGAGTATTGAGTGCGAGACACAATCAAATGCTTTTTTTAAAGTCGATAAACACGACACCCACTACATTTCCATTGCCGAGCGAAACTTTCCACCTCTCCGTCAAGTATGTCAGCAGCCCTTCAGTAGGTTTTCCTTTGACAAATCCCCACTGATTTTCATTGCAGAGGCCACATTCATTGGTAAAGCTATCAATATTTCGGCATACGGTTGCCTCCAATATTTTACTTGGAGTGCTTAGCATTTGAAGAGGTCTATAGTTGCTTTTATCTGTAGAGTCGCCATTCTTAAAAACAGTGTGCATTCGTGATACCTTCCACGAGGAAAGTATCCTTGACTGTTCGAGGCTAAGTTTAAACAATGGTACAAGACCTCTTATAATGGATGATTCTCCACATAATTTGAAGTCTCTAGGAGAGACTCGATCAGGGCCTGTTGCCTTTCTTGGATTGATAGTTGATATGTCCTTGAGGATCATGGGCTAATGCAGGGTAAAGTCAGAGCATGTGGGGGAAATCCTATAAACATGATGGATCTCTGAGTGATTCTGTGTTGTTTGAATGTTAGACATTACATTTTCTCTAATGGTTGAGAAGTAATCATTCATGAGAGTGGCTTTCACACTGTCTATTAATTAAGACAGTGTTACCTAGATCATCACTGATAGGGCCAATGGTATTATGTTTACATTCTTGCCTCTTAACTTTCTTAACAAGTCCCTGCTATTTTGGGTTTTACCAAATTCATTCTTCCAATACAGAGCTTCTGCTGCTCTTAGCTGGCGGGTTACCTCGTTTCTTGTCTTCCTGTACTCCCTCCATAGGTCCTCACTCTGCATTCTTTTAGCTTGCTGCAATAATTTATATCGCTTGTTCATACATTTTCTGATAGCTGAGGTGATCCAAGGCAAGGAATTTGATCTAATTTTAAGTATGTGCGCTTTTATGATGTTGTTATAGAGTGTATCAAAGGCGTACTCAACGTCGTCAATGTCGTCAAAGATATTCATGACAGACCATGGGGCGTTTTCCATATCTTGCTGAAGTGCTTTTATATCCACATGTTTATAGTTCCTGGTAGTGATAATCTTAGGTGGAACTTTATCTCCCTTAAACTTAACCACTGCGAAAACTAGGCAGTGATCCGACAAACCCGGGTCAAAGACACCAGAGTTTACGATCTTTGAGGTATTGCTGGTTATAACTAGGTCAATCAGAGTGCTTGAAGAGCTGGTTATTCTAGTGGGTTGTGCAATGACATTACAAAGGTCAAAACTTGAAGGTACTCTGAGGAGACGTCTCCCCTCAGAGTTCAGTTCCGGGTCTCTTTTGGGCAGTAAGTCTGCATTCAAGTCCCCCACGAGCAGGATATTTTTTCTTTTCATCCAGATACTCTCTAGTGTGCTGCATGTAAAAGAGTTCTGGATCACCGATCGACACTCCTTTTCAATCCTTTCTGGATCTTCAGAGTTCCTTACCAAATCGTGTTTTTAATATCCAATCTTTTGTTGGATACTGATACTGATCGTAGCTCTTATTCATCAATCGATAACCTCGACCACAGCGATCCGCGTCCTCAACCACCGTTGTCTTGATCATTAATCGTCAGTTCGTACCACTTTTGAATGATATGGCCTGCCATACATATGGTCGTGATAGCCTACCAATGCTTCCGTGAAATCCAAAACACGTTATGTCACTGCCTTAATTTGAGGCTGCGTAAGCTCGGTTAAAACTGCCGTTAAGGCAAGGGGATGATTTATGAATTCACCACCGTTTAATTACGTCGAATTTCCGTCATCCAGAGAGATCTGTAGGTAAGAGGGTTCTTTCCTTTTATTTTATTTTCAGGGGCACCCAACAAGCAAATATCTAGCTGAACGTTACCTTTGAAAACTTCTCAGCGAACTATTTGCATACCCGAAAATGCTAGATTACCTTTTAACAGCAAAAAGTTGCAAAATTAATATCCCCTCCGAAAATGCAAGGGACTGTTTTCCCTGGATTTCCCTGGTTGCCAACCTTTTTGGTGATGTTTTAGTTAAGCAATTAATAGATTTTTGGCAATGTAGAATCCGAAAGTCTTGGAGCGGGTGGACTCCCCCGAACAGATATTTCACCGAAATTTCTCTTTGGGTGCCCCTGTCTTTTGATCCCGTGTCAGTTTGTGTGTTTGTGGTGTGTGTCATCGGTAAATTGATTCAGTTTGCGCGTTCAAGGTTTACAAGTGTCGAAGTATCGGGACAATGACGGGAAAACTAAAGCAGCTGTTTTGTCTAGGTATTTTGAATAAATTGAGTGGTGTCCTTTCAGTATATTTTGAAGGATAGCGCAGATCTTTTTCATCTTCAGTTTAATAACCAATATCCATTCGTATGACGTGATTTCGAGTGACAACGTCTCACTGTACTAGATTCTTTTTCTTTAGAGTCCGTTGATCAGTGCTGTATTTGATAGCTTTTGAATCTTCTTTCATGCGTGGTTTCGATCGCTTGATTTGGAGTGAATTATGCCCATTCTACTGCATTCCAAGACGCTTTCAATTCTTGACAGTGAATCCGAGGTATCGTTTACTAGTGTGATGTTTATCCCCAATGCATGATCAATCCACTTATTAGCTGTTTCAGTAACTGCTCTGTCCGTTCTTGTTTTATTACTGAACGAAAGTGTGGTGTTTCCATGGAGGATCTTTTATTATGTGAAAGTTGCGGGTGTCGCTTGATTTCCCCCATTCTGAAGCATAACATTTCGATGGCGATCCCTGTCCCTTTGTTATTCCTCTTAAAACTGTTCAAAAATACTGAATTGTTCATTCCATTGATGTTTCGCTACGTAAACGACCCTAATTGTTGGAGTTCGCTTTCATCGAGCACTTGTTATCATGTGAGGGGTGGTGTTATGGCTTAATGTAGAGTAAATACGGCCTGTGTTGCCGCTTTCCTCGGTTTTCAGTGGCATTCCCTGCGTTTAAGATCGTTATCCTATTTTATTCGACTTCGCTGTCTTTTTTGACCTGATGTTTCAGTGTTTGAGCATTCAGTTAAATCAAGGTCTTTGAAGCAGTCACCTTTCACGGCGTGAAAGGTGTTTTTTTATGGCTTGAGACCCATTCCGTGTTGCATGCCTGGATTTCTTTCAGTGGCATTCCCTGCTTTTAAGATCCTCATCTCGGGCTTTCTCCACGGCTGTATTACCACAACCACAGTGGAGGCCTTGTGTTAATCAAAACCTTTGTATTCAGTTCTTACGAGTTGATCGCATTAGTTCTTAGGCCCCATTTACATGAAGAAAGTTGTCTCGGTAGAAGGGGGACCCGCCTTGCCGGGCCAACTTCTCGCGAGCGTTTACTTGAGTAAAGTTGTCCCGGTTGACCGAGTCAAAGTTAACCCTACTAAATTATTCATTGGTCCTGCTTAATAATTCGTAATTTCAATATCCCTATTTCCTCTGGATTTCTATTTTTTAAATCACTCACATTGGCCACTGTTGACTTAGATTTATCTTCTTTGATAGCAATCTAATCCACAAAATTAGTTTTTTAAAGATAAAATACGGACTTCAGTTTGGAGTTGTCCCGGCTGACCGAGGCCAAGTGTTTATACGAAAAAAAGTTGTCCCGGCTTGGAGGGTGAGCCTACCATCGAAAGAGGGTGACCCTGCCAGGTGGGTCACCCTTGTAGCTGAGCCAACTTTGTGTTTTTTGTATAAACGGTTCGCCACGTTTTATGAGAAGTTGGCTCGCCCAGGGTAGCTCGGGTAAGTGGGTGACCCTTTTTACCGGGACAGCTTTCTTTCATATAAGTGGGGCTTTAGTGGGCTGGGCGGAGAGGACAGGGGTGTTTTATTTTCCGTAATGTCAAATCAATTCTACATTAGTAATTTGGGTAAAATCATTTTGAGCTGGTCGACGCTGATATGGAAATATCAACACAGTATTCTTGATGAACTGTCAGCATCGTAGATTCCAAAATGGCAGAAAACGAGGTCGCCTTAAGACAGCCGGAGTTGCGAGACTGGAAGCACTTATCATCAATTATCACAGTAACAGTGTTAATGGACAGTCTTTGATCGGGTTTTGCTTTGAATTCTATGAATTGTCTGGACTCTAATTCAGTTTATCAACCAACCTACCGTGACCAGATTTCAGCTCTTGTCGAAAGCGTTCGACGCCGCACATCAATCTTTTACCGTCTAAACCTGCAGCGGTCTGGCTCTCGAACATGGCTGTTAATTGGGCCAAACCGTACCTCTTTAGCAGGAAACAAGAACTGCGATATCCAATTCTTTGTTATCAACCAACTAACGGGTTACACAATGATACGACGAACGAACGAACAGAAACGAAATGCGAACTTGTTATGTTGTCAAAAACTATCACTGTTAACTGGAATATTAACTACTTGTGGTCGTCCCAACGGAGAGACCCTAATTACGACTTATTCTTCTGTTCTTGCTTCTTTTCAACAATGGATCTATCACCGCGGACTGGAAGTAATCTTGATTTGAAGGCACACACTAATTTACTCTCTCGTGGCATATTGGTACACAAGGGCAGTTGCGCATGCGCATACTAAATACCTCAAGAAAAATATACAGAAGCGGTAGCGGTACCTCTGGACATTTAAGCCTGAGCGGTGTACCATGACGAGTATCCCCGAGATTTCGGCCCGCGGATCGCTTATACTTGCCACTTTCGGATACCTATCCCCGATAGGCAGTGAGGGAGAGAAATGTCGGCCCCTAGACCATACGTGACAGATCCCTTTCGTACTCGCAGCTCAGCTCCTTCTGCTTTATACTGCGATTTGGAGCGATATATATTTGCGACTATAGTTGTCATGTCTTCCATATGGTAAGGATATTTTTTGGTACTCATTAGTAATACACAGAGTTGGCGCATGCGCATTTGCTAAGCATGACAAGCTTTGAAACGCTGTCGCTTTTTCAGACATGTTTTGTTTTGTTTTATTGTTTGAATTCCGCACGAACAAACGAGGACAACAATTTAGCGTATACAATGACATTAACGTGTCTGGTTGGACAGGGAATGGACAAAAGAACTAACAAGTTATTCAAAAAGAGCAATGATGAACTAATGAACTAGTGTTGAAAGTTAGAAAATGTTTGGTGCCTTCAGGGACTCTCCCGGACTTTGATTGGTTAAAACTGCTTCTTTTTTGGATGCTATATTCCCGTAAGCATCTGTTCAGAAACGTTGTTGTGAAGATGTAGAACGTCCACATTTCTTTTCGTTTTGTTTTCCTTTAGTTGAGTTTACTCCGGTGTTAAAAATACAGTTTAGTCGATTTCTGACTTAAATACATACAGTTTAATTTATCAGTCTTGAGGGAATATGCGCTGTAGCGGGTGATTGCATTTAGCGGACTTTGGTGTAAGAAAGCGAAATAAATAAGGGTGTAGCATAGACTTCAAAAGAGTCGTTGTTGTTGTTGTTGTTGTTGTTTTTTTTTCTCTTTCGGGACTATTCGAGAAAAGGAATGCTTGACACATTTGTGAACCATGTTCCGATTTGGGACGGAATAGTCGTTCTTTTAGAAAACCTTATGCTACTGTTCTCTAAATCCTAAACCGGAATAGGAATAAATAGAAAAATCCCTAAAGAAAAAGTCCGTGAACTTGGACGCAATTCGTTAATTGATTCGGTTATTAACCAAAATATTTCAGCTTCCGTCTTTTCGTAAAGTTCTTTAGCCCGCGCGGCATTGCTCTTCCAGTTGTAGAACAGTGGTAAGAGAATTGAAACTATTATTTCTTCTTCTTCTAGTACACGGCGTTTGCGTGTAGAAGAATTAAAGAATTCCGTCAGCTAAAGCATTCTTCGCCGAACTATAAATTAATGTTGCACGAGTATAGCTAATGACTTTAGCCTCTTGTTACGGATGTGTTATTCCATAGCTCGCCTGCTATCTAACTTAAGGCCTGGAAATTGATTTGTACAAAAATTAGAGACTTCAAAGTTCAGAAAGAACGGAATATCTTATTCTCAGCCGGCTTCTCTTGGATCAAAATTCTGAATAGTTGAACATGGTGAACAGCAGCAGTTCACTTGCGTTGAATTTATGCGTTTGTTCGCCTAATAGAAAAACAGTAATGTTAGTTTTTGGAATGTGAAAACACACCCTAGGCTTCCATAATATGTAATTTCGTCGATTGGAATCCCAGAAATCGTGAATTACCGTGTTCCGTAGCTCCATAGTAGTCTTTGCCTGGTATTTTTTGGGTGTTTTATTCTCGCTACATTTGGTTTTTACGACCAGAGCAAACAGAGCGAATGCCTTCCTTTACATCAACTTAATGTAATGCACGCACTTCAACGCCCCCTGTCGTCTTATTTGATAAAGCGCCGGCTAAACCGTCAAAGGTTTTTGTCCGACATCCTGGCCTCGGTTGTTTAGCGGGTGGATAACGCTGTCCATCGGATAAATCACTATTCAGCGGATAAGCGCCTGCAAAACCAGGTTATCCAGTGGATAGCGCTATCCACCCTTCAAACAACTGGGGCCATATAATAATATATATCATGCGTGAGTTCTATTGGCCAGTGTGGCTAGACGATCAAACATTTGTTCCCAATCCAAAATTTTGCACGACAGCGTTTGACCTGGATCAAACAAATGATGAGACAGGGGCTTAAACGGTCAAACATGTTCCTCCAACACGTTGTTGGACAGAAATGTTTGATCGTTTAGCTGGGGCTTAAGACTTACATTAGGCGTACGATATTCGAATCTCAGTTTGCATGCAAATTACGCAAAAACCTCAGTGGTTCTTATTCCAGAATACGTCCAATCGAGCGACCCTAATTTCGATTCAAGACACGCGCGAACTAACCAAAGTCTGCTAACCAAGCCATTTGTGAAAAGTGTGAATTGTTCGGTATACCAGTTTGAAGACCGTTCATTCCAATTCAGTTACTAGATAGATCGGATAGTTTGTATTAGTTGAACGAACTGGATTAATCACGAAAATATTTGGAAACCGTAAACTAGAAGTTTTAACTGACGTTTCCGTGGACGTCGCCGTAGTAGATGTTAACTAAAGTCCCTAACATTGTGGCTCAAACAACAATAATTATAACATAGCAAGTGAATTCCCAATGATGCACGCTGATAACGTCAGCAAACAAATGCCTCGCGGATAAAAAAATCCCGGGAGTGAATTCAGCAGTTTGTATTTATACAAAACTGGGGAGAACTTCCGCAAAAAAGTTGAACTAAACATGGCAACAAATGAACCAGCTGATGAGGGAGACCTGCCTACTTTTTCTTTGGGATTGGAGTTTTTAACTCCCGAAAAAGAACCCAAGGAAAAGGTAGAAAGAGAACAGAAAAGGACGCTACCGTCGCTTTTTGCAACTCTCACTGAGTCGGAGATGGAAAATATCCTTGCAGAAGACACTCCGCCAGAACCAAGCAAATAACAAATTCATCTGTTGGAACATTCAAAGGTAAATACTTCAACTTCAGATGTCTTCAACAGTATTTGATTTGAGAGTAATCCTAACGGAGAAAATGGTTTGTCGGCAGCAGAGGGAATTTCTCTCTATAAAACTGTCAAGGTACCTCGTTGAAAATGTTATAAAACAATTGGTTCATGCGTCCGCTGCGCTTCATCGAGAATTGATGCGCTTGGGAAGTTTGGAGAGCAGTCGAGAGGCTAGCGCCTCGAGCAACTCTTACGCATCTTTTTCGTGCTCTCCAAACTTCCCGCGTGCTTCAATTCTCGATGAAGCACGCTCACGCATGAACCAATTGTTAAATGGGTGTGCGTGACTGGGCGGTGCTGATCCAAAATAATCTGTAAAGTACCCATTTGACCGCGAGATTCTTAATCAAAAAAGAATAATCTGCTATTTTACAGAAATCAATACTTTCAATTTCACTTATTTTTTAGGTTAAAATATTGTAACAACGGCGAAGAATAACATATCAAAAATCGCGAGAGCGTGCTTCAGCATTTTCATGAGAGGTGCCAGAACTGAGCCAGAAAGCAGATATACAGATCAAATTAGGTTTTGACCTCTCCCGTCAAACGTTTTCTTTCTTTTTATTTTGATCACATCTAGGAAGAAAGCATCTGGGACCAAAATAAATTACACCGTCAATACCCTTAGCTTGTTCTTGGGCCATTTCAGTATGAGTACAAACTAACCGCAAACTGCGGTTTTAAACATTGTTAAAACTTGGCTTTTCGTATGCTTTCACATCAGTACATTTGAAGTCACTAAAGTAGATCAGGAGTCAACTTTATTAAAATTTTATTTGAATCAGCCTGATTCATCACTAGAAACAAATCTGGCTCCTAGTGAGTTATCGAATTACAATACATGTAAAAGGACGGAAGATAAGACTACCACGGCAAAAGACCCAAGCTAGTAATTAAAGAGACAAGTGGCAAAGTTTCCTTAGTCTTTAAGCGGGAATTTCTTTTTTATCACCCAGGCTTAGTGGTTCAGTGTTTCATTTGCAGTTTCCTGCGACGGGGGAGTTCCCTTAATTAATCACCCTCTTTCCTGGCAACTTTTCAAGGAAGATGGATCTAAATACCCCGTAAGCGTCACGGCATCGTGAAGATTGACTTGAACCTTAAACACAAGGGCCAAATCACGGCAAGGGACGACGAAAACACAACGAAAAAGCGCTCGGTTAAAGACACCGATTATGACTGCGTCCATATATTCTTGCCGTGAGTTGTATGATCATGTTAACAAGAAACCTGCAAGTATTTCTTCAGTTTTTCCTGCGCCTTCGAGACAGTAGACTTTTGGGGAACATGATACGGGCATTTAGTGATTTATTTAGGACACCTACCATGTTTGTTTTTGGCGATTGTTTGAAAGAACGGCTCCTTAACCTAGACTGAGAATTCGTCAGAGATAAGCGAAAAAAAAAAATCTTTTTTTTTGGTAAAACTAGCGTGAAAATAGCGAATTAATATGACAAACCGTTTCGTAGATAATCCCCTGGGGAATTTGTTTCTCGTTAGTATTGTTTTCATTGGATATCAGTTTTGACAACTCGCCAACCGGAAAAGTGATGCCACAAACGTCACTGAGCAGCTATTTTGTGTCATTCAGAGAGCGTTCAAGACTATTTCCACTTTTATTTTGTGAGCACACACCTCTGTCTGGGCCTTGAGATGCGATCCGTTCGAGATTTGTTGACTCTCAGCCTC
>BLFK01000257.1:1168258-1173795 GCA_014634185.1 Astreopora myriophthalma | reverse complement strand
CTCTGGCCTCTATTTGTCCGTGGCCACTGGGTTTCCTGGAAGTCTACATGATGCTCGGATGCTACGTTTAACTGACGTTTTGTATTATAAATATCCGTTGTAGTAGGGATCTTCATTTTGACTAGCGTTCCTAGAAGCAGATAAACAGAAAGATTATAATTTAATCAACTTCGTAACTGACAGTCTGAAGGGCAAACTCTTGAAAATAAAGAAAGAAATACTCGCAGTGATGCACGAAACCCTGCCATGCTATCGCGTGCTACAAGTAGGCGCGAAATTAGTCAAGTGCTTCAGAGGTCACCTCAGAACTCGCCATTTCCTGTATAGGCTATGTTCTGCTTTATGATTGGCCAAGCCACCTCAGGGAGCAGATAAACCGTACTTTTCAGTTCAGGAACTGTCATGGGAAGTTCTTTTGTTTTTTTTTTTTTATGTATCCATGGAAATAACCCAAGGGCAGTTTCGGTCTGGGGAAAGCGGTTACACACAAAAAAGTCTTTTCCCGTGGGCAAACGCTTTTTACCCATGGGTAAAAGGGCTAGTGTAACCACGGCTATTGTTGTTCAAACTTCAAGAAGAATCTATTATTACTTACGATCACTTACACCATTGTTTGTTGGAGCGGTTTTCAAGTGAGTGTCGAAATTAAGTTCGCGATTGCTTGGGTTTTGGATTATGTACTTTATGTATGTAAGCTTTTATTTATGCACGGAAAACCATCAGTTGACCATTACAAGTTAAAAACTAAGACTATTTACAACTGCTTTACATGATTGCCGTGTGGGAATCCGATATGTTGGATACCTTCTTCAGATTTCGCTTAAATTGAACAACAGATCCGGCATTTTTTAAGCTATTGGGTAAGTTATTCCATATTGTGGCCCCGCTATAGGAGAAGCTTCGTTTTAAGTAATTAGTTCTTGGTTTTGGCAAAGCCAGTTTTCCCTCAGAGTTTCTCAGGTTGTAATTAGAGTAATACTGAGCGAAAAGACGTTGAAGATATTCCGGGGCAAGACCATTCATTGTTTTATACATCATTAAGGCTTTCTGTTTCTTTCGTCGAATTGATAGTCTCTCCCAGTTAAGGGTGGATAGGAGATGGTCCGAGTTTGTATCAAAAGGCAATTTTGTAATTACTCTAGCTGCACGATTCTGGAGCTTATCACCAAAGTAGCCACTGAAACAGTCCCAAACCGGGCTGCAATAGTCAAAATGTGGCAAAATTAAGGCGTTACAAATTTGAATGGCAGTTTCTTTCGGAATAAAGGGTCGCACCCTTTTGAGGCCACCTGTAGCTGAGGATACCTTTTTGCTTATTTCTTCAGCGTGTTTGCACCAAGTAAGTTGAGCATCTATGGTAACACCCAAGGATTTGGTATGTCCAACTTTCTTGATGATTTGATCGTCAATTCTTATTTCAATGTCTTCATTTTGGACAGATAGTCTCTGCCTTGACCCAATTATCATCAGCTCAGTTTTGGCAACATTTAAACTAAGCTTGTTGGCTTTCAGCCAACAGCTTAGGTTACTTAGTTCAGGGGATAAGGCTTGTTTGAGCTCCGTTAACGTTTTAGCCGATAGCGTAATGTTTGTGTCATCAGCAAACATCCTTGGTGCAGCGGCCCGCAGGCAGTTGGGGAGATCATTAATATAAGTTGCGGGATGATCTTTAACAACGCACGCGATACAATTCTTTTTCCTGGCTACCCAAAAACCTACCCGGCCAACTCCACATGCTTTTGGACCATACAAGCTCCTCGTGGCCATAAGATCACACTCGAATTCCGTGACTTTAACCTCCAGCGAAGTTCAGATTGTCGCTATGACTGGTTGGACATTTATGACGGACCCAGTATCCGCTCGGCCAAACTTGGAAGATTCTGTGGCCAAAACAATCCAGGGGTGCTTACATCGAGTGGTCACAACCTGTATTTGAGATTTAGCAGTGATGCTACGACTGAAAAGAGAGGCTTCAGAGCTTCTTATAACACCACTCTTGGTAAGCTTTATTCTCTTGTCTTGTTATTCCAAAAGAGTATATTGGAATACAACTGGACCGACCGCCATGTTAGTGAACAAAGACAAGAAAACGGCGCCTAAACCAATCATCTGGGAGTTAATATTTTTCAATCTCGGAAAAAATAACAACAAAAACAACAACAACAAAAGAAAACAAATCAAAACATGAATAAAATTTATATCACATGAATAAAAACCTTTCGTGGGCATTTCCCCCAAACCCTTAATATTTGAAATTTGCAGGCAAACACTTGCATTCAGCAAACTGTGGTTGTAAAATTGTTCAACTCATAAATAGAAAAATAGAATTCAAAACGGATCGGAGTATTGTAAGCTTTATTTAATTGTTCGCGATATATATGTTCTACGGGCCGGGAGACCTGGAAATCAAGGGTCAGGCCGCAATTTCAAAACAAAGCAAACATACCGATGCACGAACTTCACGTGCAAGATCTCAGTAACATTCCCCCGTCCATTAACAAGGGAAATGAGCTAACCGCCGACCGGTTAGCTCAGTTGGTAGAGCACGGGACTACCGTGCGGGAAGTCCTGGGTTCGAACCTCGGCCGGACCATCACTCAGGGTCTTTAAATAACTGAGTAGAAAGTGCTGCCTTTGCAATAACATCTGGAAATGGTTAGACTGTCTAGTCTTCTCGGATAAGGACGATAAACCGTAAGTCCCGTCTCACAACACTTGTTCGCAATAACATCGTGGGGCGTCAAAGAACCCATACACTGTTCGCGAAGAGTAGGGGACGTAGATCCCGTTGTTGTGGTCTTTGGCCTTGGCAATGGAACACTATCAACTGGGGCTTTGCTCGGTTGTGTTACTCCCACCACCTGCATTGGTGGTGAAACTCAAGTAAAAAAAAATGCTAATTTGCTAACCATGTTGCTGAAAATTAGTTGCGTTAAAATAACCCAAAGGTTAGCCTACCTACACGTCGTGTACCCAAGTGGACTAACTGCAACGCCAGACTATGTCGGTTTTCAAATAGGTCCAGCTGCATGCGGCCTACCCAAAGTTTTGCTCTCAGTTTTGATTAAATTCCGGTTTGCGGTTACATAGTGCACAGCAATAAATTACCCAAGTGGAAGGTAAGGTTTGGCCAGTCGTTTTCATTCCTGTACGATTAGTTGAGCCGCTTTGGGGTCTTGATAACCTGCATAGTACCCTGGGTGCCAGATTATTTTTTTTTACGAGTTCTGAGGGAGAACGCTAAAGCGGCTTGGCGACTCTCAAATATCGGCAATTTTCTGGTATTCTTTAAGGTCCAGATACACAACAGGGTCTCGAGTCATTGTAACCGGGTCTGCAGCCATTAAAAGTTGGTACGGATCATATGTTTCTGCCGTGTAAACTATCCGTTACTGGTTTTCAGGAAATGGATCCGGACCCACTTTTTTCTGGTGTTGGGGGATGGCCCCAAAGCCATAAAAGAACGAGTCCGGACCATTTTTAAGGTAAAATTCTGGTCCTGATTCCGAAAGTCGGTAGTGTAAACAATATGCTAATACGGGGCCTTAAGGCCATTTTTTTCATGAGCCAAACCTAATTGTTATCTGTGTAAACGGTAGACAGGAGTTGGTCCAGGCCGCTTAATGGGTCCGGACCCTGTTTTCTCTCTAGTGTAAATGGGACTTAATTATTATTTTTTTGTTTTCTCCTGTGAAGTATGCGGGGGAACGTACGCTGGAACACTAGGGAGAATAATCTCTCCAAACTTCCCTCGCTACTACTACTCCAAGGCTGACTGTAAATACAAGATCGAAGTTCCCACTGGTATGAGAGTAACGGTCAAATTTCAATCCTTCCGTCTTGAGCCCACTTCAAGTATGTACGTAGGACAATGCATTTCAATAGGCCATTTGCATGATGGCGTCATTTTCAATACTACCAACCAGGATGCTTTGTGTTTTCTTATGCAGATCTTTCTACTCTTCAGGGAATAAAGAGACAATTGGTAAAATTTGCCTGACAATAGAAGCCACTCAATGCATTCTGGTCTTGGCAGTAAATTACGCCATCATGAAAGTGGCCTATTACGTTATCGTAGCAAACAGCTAAGTTAGCATTAATTAGCCACAAAACCGAAGGAATTTGGCTAATCGTAGCAACCACAGACGATCGAATAAAAGCTCCACAGTCCTTTAAGTAGCCGGCGCCAAGCGCAGGAAAATGCGTTCAACGAAGTCGATTTGGTGTTATAACTTGAAAAACGGAAAAGTGGCGCCGGATTTTTGGTACGTTTGCAAGTTAACCTCTACGGATAAGCTATACAGCCTAGATACTTTTAGATGCTTCCTGCGCTCAACCTACCCCGAACGGCTGAACTCTCTTTTGGACATCACCTCTTCCTGTATTTGGTCATTGTCACGTGTCTGTTCTTGCCATCGTTCTCCTTTGTGACACTACCTTACAATATTTATAATATTTAACACGAGGGCGCGCTGGATATGAAGTGATAGATGACTAACGAGGCACCGTGTTGGTAATAATCATTTTATATCCAGGAAGCTCGAGTACAATAATTGTTTCATTAAAAATAATTGTTTTCTTAAAAACTCAGAGCTGCAATAAATGTTATCAGCTCGCTCTGACGCGTTCCTTGACCATATTAGGTACGGTATCTATGTGAACTGATAGCCTGTGTCCGGCGAGCCAATGAAAATGCTAGAAATCTGATATCCACAGCTCAGTTTTTAATAATTTAGATTAGTCAGGGGTTGCGCCTAGCATGCATAAAATAAAAAAAGAAAATAAAAACTTTCTGTCTGACAATCATTGAAAAACCGCTCCTTGTCGACTCCACGCAGCTACCATTTTATTGTTCCCTTTTCTTTCAGGTACAGGAAATTGCTATGACTATGTCGAGGTGCACGACGGACCCTCTATCACGGATCCTTCCCTTGGAAAATACTGTGGAACGCTTCGCCCCTTCAGCCTCCTGTCTTCAAGTAACGTTATGTTGGTACGATTTTTATCCGATAAATCGGTGAGCCAGAAGGGATTCCAACTTGCCTATTCAGCTAAAGGTATGGCGAAACTGTTTTCAGGTCTTTATTTGGGTAATGTCGGGTGGGTCACTTTAAGGGGAAGAGAGTACGAGGGGTGGGGGGGGGGTTGACTCAAAAAGGCAACTATTTTAGCAATAAAAGAATGCTGCTATGAACGTGTGCTGGCAATACGAGCATTTCTGTTAATTAGCACCTGAGTAGATAAGGCAAATTAATTATGTAACGTATTTCGTCGTGCCGTGAATAATAACTGACCGTCAACTCAACATAATATTATATTGAAAACACAACCAGCCCATACATGTGCAATATGCAAATTAGCTAACGCCCAAACGAGGCAAATACACCACAAATTAAAACGTCGTTCATTTGTTGTCTAGCGAGAGCGCATTTTGCACTTTTGACACCATTTCGAATTGAGGAACTGAAGACGAAAAATGATCGGGAAACGCTTCGTATTCTCGGCTCGTGGTTGATAGCTACGAAAGATTTCGGAAC
>BLFK01000257.1:1158258-1160758 GCA_014634185.1 Astreopora myriophthalma | reverse complement strand
ACTTGCTCGCAATAACTTCGTGGGGCGTTAAAGAACCCACACACTGTTCGCGAAGAGTAGGGGACGTAGATCCCGGTGTTGTGGTGTCTGGCCTTGGCAATGGAACACTATCAATTGGGGCTTTGCTCGGTTGTGTTACTCTCACCACCTGCATTGGTGGTGAAACTCAAGTAAAAAAAAATGCTAATTTGCTAACCATGTTGCTGAAAATTAGTTGAGTTAAAATAACCCAAAGGTTAGCCTACCTACACGTCGTGTACCCAAGTGGACCAACTGCAACGCCAGACTATATCGGTTTTGAAATAGGTCCAGCTGCATGCGGCCTACCCAAAGTTTTGCTCTCAGTTTTGATTTCATTCCGGTTTGCGGTTACACAGTGCACAGCAATAAATTACCCAAGTGGAAGGTAGGGTTTGTCCAGTTGTTTTCGTAATCATTCCTGTACGATTAATTGAGCCGCTTTGGGGTCTTGATAACCTGCATATTCCCTTGGTGCCAGATTAATTTTTTTACGAGTTCTGAGGGAGAACGCCGAACCGGCTTGGCGGCTCTCAAATATCGGCAATTTTCTGGTATTCTTTAAGGCCCATTTACACAACAGGGTCTCCAGTCAGTAAAACCGGGTCTGCAGCCATTAAAAAGTTGGTACGGATCATATATTTTTGCCGTGTAAACTATCCGTTACAGGTTTTCAGGAAATGGATCCGGACCCGCTTTTTCTGGTGTTGGGGGATGGCCCCAAAACCATAAAAGAACGAGTCCGGACCATTTCTGCGGTAAAATTCTGGTCCTGATTCCGAAAGTCGGTAGTGTAAACAATATGCTAATACCGGGGCCTTAAGGCCATTTTTTTCATGAGCCAAACCTAATTGTTATCTGTGTAAACGGTAGACAGGAGTTGGTCCAGGCCGCTTAATGGGTCCGGACCCTGTTTTCTCTCTAGTGTAAATGGGACTTAATTAGTTTCTTTCTTTCTTTTTTTTTTGTTTTTTGTTTTCTCCTGTGAAGTATGCGGGGGAACGTACGCTGGAAGACAAGGGACAATAAGCTCTCCAAACTTCCCTCACTACTACTTCTCCAAGGCTGACTGTAAATACAAGATCGAAGTTCCCACTGGTATGAGAGTAAACGTCACATTTCAATCCTTCGATCTTGAGCACACTTCAGGTATGTACGTAGGACAATGCATTTCAATAAGCCATTTGCATGATGGCGTCATTTTACTACCAACCAGGATGCTTTGTGTTTTCTTATGCAGATCTTTCTACTCTTCAGGGAATAACGAGACAATTGGTAAAATTTGCCTGACAATAGAAGCCACTCAATGCATTCTGGTCTTGGCAGTAAATTACGCCATCATGAAAGTGGCCTATTACGTTATCGTAACAAACAGCTAAGTTAGCATTAATTAGCCACAAAACCGAAGGAATTTGGCTAATCATAGCAAACACAGACGATCGAATAAAAGCTCCACAGTCCTTTAAGTAGCCGGCGCCAAGCGCAGGAAAATGCGTTCAACGAAGTCGATTTGGTGTTATAACTTGAAAAACGGAAAAGTGGCGCCGGATTTTTGGTACGTTTGCAAGTTAGCCTCTACGGATAAGCTATATAGCCTAGATACTTTTAGATGCTTCCTGCCCTCAACCTACCCTGAACGGCTGAACTCTCTTTTGGACATCACCTCTTCCTGTATTTGGTCATTGTCACGTGTCTATTCTTGCCATCGTTCTCCTTTGTGACACTACCTTACAATATTTATAATATTTAACACGAGGGCGCGCTGGATATGAAGTGATAGATGACTAACGAGGCACCGTGTTAGTAATAATCATTTTATATCCAGGAAGCCCGAGTACAATAATTGTTTCATTAAAAAATAATTGTTTCATTAAAAAATAATTGTTTTCTTAAAAACTCAGAGCTGCAAAAAGTGTTATCAGCTCGCTCTGACGCGTTCCTTGACCATATTAGGTACGGTATCTATGTGAACTGATAGCCTGTGTCCGGCGAGCCAATGAAAATGCTAGAAATCTGATATCCACAGCTCAGTTTTTAATAATTTAGATTAGTCAGGGGTTGCGCCTAGCATGCATAAAATAAAAATAGAAAATAAAAACTTTGTCTGACAATCATTGAAAAACCGCTCCTTGTCGACTCCACGCAGCTAAAGACGATTCCATCTTTTCTCCTTTCCTACCATTTTATTGTCCCCTTTTCTTTTAGGTACAGGAAATTGTGATGACTATGTCGAGGTGCACGACGGACCCTCTATCACGGATCCTTCCCTTGGAAAATACTGTGGAACACTTCGCCCCTTCAGCCTCCTGTCTTCAAGTAAGGTTACGTTGGTACGATTTTTATCCGATGCATGGGTGAGGAACAAGGGATTCCAACTTGCCTATTCAGCTAAAGGTATGGCGAAACTGTTTTCAGGTCTTTATTTGGGTAATGTCGGGTGGGTCACTTTAAGGGGAAGAGAGTACGAGGGGTGGGGGGGGGG
>BLFK01000257.1:1147374-1156509 GCA_014634185.1 Astreopora myriophthalma | reverse complement strand
TGTGCCAAATGAATATAGGCCTGTTCTTGCTTTCCAAGTTGAGCCACAGTGAGAGTGTGTGGAATATGTTGACTATCTCCACGGGGCAATATGACAGCAATGACTAGTTGACTTTGAGTTCTATACAGGTGACAGACGAGGCAGTCGGGGGGGGGGGTCACTGTGTATTCCTGGGAGAGCTATTGCAAACAGGAAGCAGAAAAAGAGTTGAGAATTTCTGACTCGCCAGCAGTTTCCGCGTAGCCATGTTTTTAATAATCCAGTCAGATATATAATCATGAAAAAATAAAAATAAATAACAGAAAAGTGAAAAACCATTTTTAGGAATAATGATAAATTTATTTTTATAAATAATGATAATAATATATAATAATCGCGATCATAATACTTTATTTAAGTCTGGAGCTGATATAGCCGAGCACAAGTGCTCTACTAATACGCCTTATTCCAAAATGGCTGCTATTTTAATATTCCTTTGTTTTTATTCAAATTAGCCCTTTTTGCCTCGTTGAAGGTTGAATATTCTATTGAATTTTGGGCTTAAAGACGAGGCAACAAGGGCTAATTTGAATAAAAACAAAAGAGTATTAAAATGGCGGCCATTTAGGAATAAGGCGTATTGGGGAGACTAGAAATCAGACTAAACCAAATTAAATCAGATATAACTGAATTTTGGTTTTCGAGGAGGGGGGACACAAGATTACCTGGAGAAAAACCTCTCGGAGCAGAGAAGAGAACCAACAAACTCAACCCACGTATGACGTCCAGTCCAGCAATCGAAGCCGGGACACACTGGTGGAAGGCCAGCGCTCTCACCCCCCCTCCCCCTCTCTCCGCCAACATAGCCCCCTACAACGAAAAGAGAATCGAAATTCTAATTTGAACTTCAAACGAAAACCAGTCAGCGTTAATAAGAACAAATAAACTTAAATAGAAATGCTCATTTCAACATTCGGTACAGCATCAACAAACGTTGTTGCCGGCGGTGTTGCTTGTACTATTTCGCAAACAAGAAGAAGATAAAAAATTAATAATAATAATAAATAAAAATAATAATAAAAAGGCACTCAAAGTAGTGCGCGTGGTTTCAGCCATCACGCAATAAGTTATTTCTTTTAGTTACTACGGGTCTTTAGTCTGTCTTGCTTACTCTCAATTTGTTTAATTACTCTAGGTTTCCGTGTTAGGTTTATTTACTTTAAAAGCTGGAGTGTTTGTGTACGGTGTAAGAGGCGACTGGAGAATAATTTGTGCATAGCTGACCAGAACAGAGATTCACTCAATCTATTTTTGAGCCTTTTGGGGTCGGGGAGCTCAAGATGGGCCGCACAAATTGCTCGGCCAGAAGCACTTTATTTTAGGGAACACTGTTTTGGTTGAAAAATCGGAGAAACCGTCCACAAAACTAGAAGAATTCTGACAAGCAAATAACCTATATAGCGCTCGAGACATCAGCCTCGTTAGCGCTACAAAACAACACAAAATCATTACAAATTTAAATCAAAGTGACTATCGTTAACTCGTGGATATGGCAATGGAAGTGGCTGTTGGTGCCATGGGTTCAACTAAAAAGTGGCTTTTATTTATAATAGTTTGGAATGGACATTGAAGAGACGCTGTTAGGGCTCTTCACGCGTTTGTCCCCCAGGGGGGGCGGGGGAGGAAGGAGGAGGAATGTGTTAGGAGCGCAAGGAGGGTCTTCGCCATTACATTACCGCGGGAACGCTTGTCGGAAATTTGAATGAAGCCCCTAAACAATCAGTGGTCGGTTCCGGCAATTCTACTTTTTACAAAAAACGCGGATTACGAAGATGAAAAATGCCTTAAAATCAAGATCTTTATTTGTATTTTACACTCAAAACAAAAAAAGGACACCCTTTTTTTAACTTCGACCCGCCGTTATGAAAACCTGAGAAAAGTGCCCCCTTTTCTCATAAAAGCCGGGACATTTTTAGGATTTGTCCTCGATATAAAGTGAACCAACTTTCTTGAGTAATATTTATATCTCACTAATCACAAAAAAGCGAGAAAGGAAAATTTCTCGAGTTTTTTTAGCTTTTTGCCTTTTTATACAAAGTCGAAAAAAGTCGACTTTTTTTACCTTTCTTTGTTTCGACTTTTTGGCGGACAGTTGACAAAAAAAGGCGGGAATCCCAATCTTCGGGCCTCTCGACTGACAGCTGTCAAAAAATGGCGGGAAATTCTGAGCAATCCTGACGTTAATTTACGAGCGTTGCACACTTTGTGTTCAATGCTTGAAGATGTCGGACGTTTACATCAAGATTAAGATGGACGAGAAAGAGGTCAAACTGAAGTCTCCAACTTTAAACAACAGTAATCTGGCCATGATATTCAGGCTCGATTTAAACCAGGGGATCTACATTTCCTCCGAAGAAGGGGAGATAATTCTTCCATCAGATACTGGCTTTTATCACGTCGAGGACTTGGAGAAGACGTACTTCGTAAACGGAGAACGAATGAGTCCGAACTCAGTTAGCTCAGTAGTGCCCGCAGTGCAGTCTACGTCGCTTGGTATACCTCTTTCCTACCAGAGGACAACCACAAGAACAAATCTCAACCCTCCGCCTGGACAGAGTGCGCAGGTCGTACTAAAACGACCGACCTTCACCACGACAAAGAAGGGTCAAGTGGCATGGAAGAAATCGCTTGTTGTGGTGGACGTGCTGCCGTCTGGAGAAATCAGAGAAAAGTTCCAGGTGCATATGTCGCTCACCGAAGAAACTTCGTCGGTCGGTGAAGTACAGAGGCTATTAAAACAGCAATTAGGCTTTGAGGTGATTCTTCTGGATGCAAAACATTTGCCTGTCATGGGTGGAGAGACCACAAACGGTAAGTTGCTTTAATTCGTTGGTTGGTTACTAGAAGGATTGAGCTCTGCAGCAGTGGTCTAATATTACCTAAAATCACCTACAAAGGTGTTGAAAATGATCTAAAATGGCATAAAAAGTGGTGATTAAAAAAAAGTGACCAAAACTCCTAAAATTATTTATCTAAAGTGCTCTACTGAGACACAATCGAAACTTAAGTCTTTTGCACCGTCTGTTCTGCGCCAATCAAAACTGCGTTGCTGGGCAGACCTTGAAACTTTTATACTACTTTGCGTGACTATGCAGCTAACGTGTGTAATCCGGATGTCTATCAACGTGACTTGAATGATTCGGCAGCCTAGTTCTAAAAAGTAGGTTCTGTATTCCTCCGTCGAAAACTACTAATTAAAAATAAAAAATAAATACGTGCAAAAGGTTTTATTTGGAAATGGTTGCAAGGTTGCGTGCGTGACAAGAGTATAAAAAGCAAACTCAGCAAAGAGTCCTAACACCCTGAACAGAACTGAAACAAGCGTCAACATAAAAGATATCGTGCCTTTATCGGCGTCCTATTTTACAGAGTAAAAGTCTTCCAGAACCAAGTTTGAGTTCCAGCCGTGTTAACACCCTATGCGTAATTTCATGTAACGGGTACGGTAACAGTTGTGTAGTTCGAATGTGGACATATAACATGTCCGTAAGTATCTATGTACTCCTTAATTTACACTTTTCTCCTTTGCTAGAAGTTATGCCTTCTCGAGAAAAAACGATAAAACAAGCTTAGTCTACACAAAACACACAATTTGAGAAATTTGTTAAGAAGTTAGCCCTGAAAGAAAGAGTGAAGAGTTCAGTGTTAAGTGTGCTGCTATGACTGAACGGGGACAGTTCCGTCCGGAAGAGGTGCAATTTTCTGTAGGGTAGCTAGATGTATGTAAAAGGGATTTCACGCGTCCACTTACAAATTGACCTGAATAAGTCGGATCAACTTCACTGAGAAAAACGCCAACTTCTCAGTTGGACTCAAAATGAACTCAAAACTGTTTAGCTATAAGGCGAGTTAATGTATCGCAATGCTCATATTTCTCAGCAGTATAATAAATTGTAATTATGTAAGTTCATACATTACTAGACGATATGAAAATGTTTGTTTTAATTATCTTCCTAAATTTCCGATTAAATTATCTACTTTTACTAATTAAACTGTTGTTTAATGTAAAATGAGTCTGAAGGGGACTTACTGAAGTAAAAACAAAACAGTTTTTTATCGCCCAAGTCTACAACAGTGAAAACACGTATTCGAGCATTTTCATTTTTGTTATCTTTTCTTATTACATTCCACTTTTTTCTGATAGGATCCCAATTTTGGAGAGGAAACCGCAAGATACTGGCAGCAAAGAAGAGCCAGCTGTCTTACCTAAGAAGGGGTAAGGGAAAAAAGAAAAAATCCAGAACCGACGATATTCTGGACAGGTTAAGGAGGATTGTATCCGAACCCGCAGAGGAGGAGGAGGACATCACAGAAATTGGCTTAGCAGGGCCATCTCACCAGCAAACCAAATACGTGCAGGCACAGCAGATCCCCGCAGCAGCAGCTGACTGTTCCACACAACAAACAGTCGAAGAAGAAGCTGCGAAAATTCTTAAGGCCATATTTAAGTGCTCAATTTGTCTCAGTGAATGTAAATTACCAGCAGCAGCTTGTGCATCTTGTTACGCCGTCATTGGTTGTGTACATTGCTTAGAGCAATGGATTGAATCAAGCAGTTCTCTTTCCAAGTGTCCACTGTGCCGTACCACTGCAGATTATGCCCTTGTACCCCTGGTACGTGAGATTGCCAATATTTTGGGACAGTCAGTCCCTAGAGCTTCTGGAGATGACGGAGGTAGTGACACCGACACCGTTCCGTACGGTCGTGTAGATAATGAACAGTATCATTCAGACGACGACTTTGAAGTCCTTCCCCCAATGTTGTAGCACGGCTTTGGCTCTATTTCCAGAGTTCAGGACTGTGAACTGAAGAGTCACGTATTTTTTCAGATTTAGTGCAAATAAATGTTGACTGCTTGTTAATCAGTTAAGTTGGTCGGTTTGTTAGTTTACAGTGCAAAAAGCAATCAAGTTCTTCCAGATTGCTAGCTTTGAAATTTCGGTAATTGCATCAGGTTTTAGGTAGATTAAACTTGTTTTGTAAGTTTTCCTCAGTGAGAAGGAATACAGAGTTAACTCTCGTACGAGAATGAGCATAATGTATTAACTTTAACTTGTCAATCCTGCGGGACTACGGCATAGAAAACCATATACATTCAACATGAAATCCTAGCAGAAGAAGGGACGAGTTCGTATATTGTTACGAAAAGACCGCAAACACCTGTTATTAAGATTTTTGCACGTTTGCTGCGATCCTTTTGGGCAGCGGCATTCGATCCGTGGCGTCAGGAACAGGAATAATTAGTATTGAGCTTGCTTTAACTTAACTACGTTTCTAAATTGCTCACTGTTTCATGATATCATGATAGTACAGGTAGCAACGTTTGATTCATTAAAAAGATTTGACATTTTTAAACTGAACTGAACTCGTTGATATTTTGCATTAACAGTCAAGGTGTCAAATTTCTAGTGATGTTAATAAATGACAAGACTGAAGCGGCCATAAAGGACCCATCTCCATTTATAACGTTGCTGTAAATATCGTCGAAAGAGGGATTATTCTGTGTAAATTCTGTTTCACGTTGATTGATGAGTGCGTCACTGCTTGCCAGGGGATCTACCCCAAACGAAGAATTGAGTGTTATGGTGCCTCCAGCATCAGTGTACATTTGAATAGCATCCTCGACACTTGAAACCAAAGATGGATTTACTGGGTGTACTCTACACATCCTTTGCGCAACTATATCTGGAATTCGAGCGCTGTTTTCTGTAAAACAAAAAGAAAAAAAGCACAAAGAAAGAGAGAAAACGGGTTATAAATAGTAAACAGATGTGACCTCGAACTCAAAAATCTTAGTAGTTGATAAAACGCGTGACGGTCAAGAACCCGTAAAGCATCTGTGACACATACGCGATGAGTATATGATGGTTTACTGGAAGAACTGACATAAAGCAATTATTTCTTGGAAAAAATTGTCCTCACTTTAGAACTGCTTTACTTAAAAAGAAAGCGTTTTCTCAAATAGGAAAAACGCCTCGTAAACCTTTGGAATTTTTTTTAACTCTTTCTCTCTCAGTAATACCGAACAGTACATTAGGTATAAAGTAATATCTTTCTAATAGTTTAATGCATCAACGACATAACTTGTTTGACGTCTTGTTTGAGGAAGTCAGTTGGTTCTCATTCAAAGCGAACATTGTTTTTAAGGACCACTGAGTAAAACATGTTCTTGACTGAGATGTGTTCTTCTATGCCGCGAGTCTAACCTTCAATCGGATGCGAATTCCAAGATTCCTGCACCCTCCTGAGTCCGATCTCAGCTACATTCATGGTAATGAAAGATAGGCCAAATTGTACAGCAGGGTCAGATAGGTTTATCATCAGGTTGGTTTCCATCCTCACAAGAACATCTTTTATCGGGTAAATGACTCGTTGATTGACTTCTGGCCACTTGCGTTCTGCAGGCAAATTCTGATAGTGGAAAAGGAATAACGTGTAGTGATAATGAGTCACAAAATGCTTATAATGTCGCTATCGCGTTTATAGTACACTTAACACCGATGGAATCCTCCTTTCTACTTACCTGCCTAGACTGTGTCTGGATATATGGTTCACAACTCAGGTTCCCCCTTTCGTTTCTCAATAGGTTTTGTACAAAAAGCATCAGGCAGGCCTCGGTGCCATGGTCAACTCTTACCATATCCCAAATGCCCTCACAGAGGAGGATCTCCCTGCAGAGATTGACAGGGAAGGAAAAGCGTTTCTAAAATAAATACACTATTTATACTGCAAAAGATAGATCAGCTGAAATTAAAATTTAAAAAAATATATTTCACACGGTAAAAATAATATACAAAGAGATAATATTATTAACAACAAAAAGGTATTAAAAAATTATAAAAATTACAACAACTAAGAATACAAAATTCGTGTATCTCCTAAAAGAGGCAGAGAAGGGTTTAGCGGGAGACTAGGTTTTACAAACGTAGAAGGGGAAAGTGATACCATATTCCTGATTATTTGACAAACCTGAAATGTGCATATATAATGACTGCATTTTTTTTAGGCATGGAAAACAGTTTGATGATTCTTGAGCTACAGCCATCGCTAAGTGCATAAAACGTACATCCATACATCCCCAGTTTTTCATTTTGGTCGCAATGTAGCTTGTTTCCATAGTAAAGTGCATTATAGGGAACCGGATTTCTTCGACGCACCGTGTCCTCCTTTCGTCTCGCATGATCCGCTGGATTCACACGTCTCAACGACTTGGCTACCTGTTTTCCGCTTAGTGGTAATCCCTTGCTACGAACATAGCCCGTCATCATTTTTCGCCCATAAGTTGGTCCAACCTGATATTTGAGACGAATTTGTCTCAAACAATGTAATATATAACAACACAAAGTCGAAAGATAAATGGAATGCAGGAAGTCTTACCTCAATCACACACTGTTGAATGACAGCATCTATCTCCGCTTCATTCAATTTGCTTATACCGTGTTTAGAACAAAATACACGCAAGTTTCTTTCAGAGAAGCCTCTTCTTACTTCCGGAAACCTTTGCATGAATAGATTACTGATCTCCTTGTATGTTTTGTTCGCTTTTATCTGACTCCTTATCACGTTAATATTACTTTCAAAATATTCCATAATGGTCGGCGCCAAATTCAAACTGAAAGTCACAGTTGATTACCAGTCGACAAACGGCGCGAAAAAAAGGCGCGTCAACTAAATGTTGACAGCTGTCACCTTGACAGCTGCCAGCCGAAAAGTCGAAATAAAGAAAGGTAAAAAAAGTCGACTTTTTTCGACTTTGTATAAAAAGGCAAAAAGCTGAAAAAACTCGAGAAATTTTCCTTTCTCGCTTTTTTGTGATTAGTGAGATATAAATATTACTCAAGAAAGTTGGTTCACTTTATATCGAGGACAAATCCTAAAAATGTCCCGGCTTTTATGAGAAAAGGGGGCACTTTTCTCAGGTTTTCATAACGGCGGGTCGAAGTTAAAAAAAGGGTGTCCTTTTTTTGTTTTGAGTGTAAAATACAAATAAAGATCTTGATTTTAAGGCATTTTTCATTTTCGTAATCCGCGTTTTTTGTAAAAAGTAGAATTGCCGGAACCGACCACTGATTCTAAACCAGCTGTGAGTGGCTTGAATTTTGATACCATTTCTAAACCTTTTAAAAAACATATTTTAGATTTGATCGCGGGCAATCCTAAACGAGATGATTATGAACAAAAATACTGGCTTTTTAGCCTTGAAGACCGTAAGCGAGACCCAAATGCGGAATTTACACCCTAAGCGAAACGAGCGTCAGCCTACGGAAATATAATTGTTGACCATTGTTATCAGCGATGTAATTACTACTTTCTGCTTCATTTTCCCGTTAAAAAAAAAAGCCACACTTAAAGAAACAACGAAGAGATTTAAGGGTCACAGTTGCCTTTCAACACCGTTTAGGAATATTTGTACTATCATTATCGGTGGAACAAAGTTGCTGTAAAATTACGCGTCTCCAATTTCATTTCGTCTTTCAGTGAACTCGCCGTTTTCCAGAGCCGTTAGCTATCCGTTCGGTAGCTGTCCGTCTTACGCAGCGAAAGCATTTGCTGCATCGAATTCGCTTTCGGTGAGCTATGCCGCGAACTACGACTGAGGGACATGAGCATGTGAACGTCAGTGCGCATATTTTCCTTTGGTGAAGTTTTAATTCACGAGTCTTTTCACGTCATGAATTTGTTTATTTTTGCGTTTTACAAAAACAGAGCAACCTTTGAATAAGCTGTATCATTCAGGAAGTGTTCTGTTGCTGCTTTAAATGAGCAAGATATAAAAAATAAATGCTACAGCTGTCGAAAAGCTATTTATATGTAAGGAAAATAATTTGAATATGCTTCACAAATAGGGCCTTGTGCCTCGTGTGATCGAGAGCTTTTAAGCTTTAAAAACGCAAAATCTTCAAACTCAAAACCGATCCATTCGACCAAAAATTTCGACCGAAAAAGTCAGTTCGTTACGAAATCTTTTGGCATTTCATTTCGAACAGACACTCGGTGCTAGCTACTCCAGCTGCGATCGACGTTAATTTGTTTACAAATGAAATGTGTTTCTCATTTTGTTTGTTCAATTTTATTGAACGCTTAGTTACAGATTT
>BLFK01000257.1:1123503-1136550 GCA_014634185.1 Astreopora myriophthalma | reverse complement strand
GCTTTGATTTTTTTTTTTTTTTTTTTGGGAGAGGAAGGAGAAGAAACCGCGTTTTCACACACACAAAAGCTGCTTCCACATGTAGTATCCCCCTCTTCTGCTCTCTGTGAATTTTCATTTTTGTGTTCAAAGAACCATCAAGGGAACCCTTGATGTATTTATTTGGTTTTCAGCTTTTAGCAAGCGGATTTCGTTCACAAATCAACAAAATGATTCACCAGTTATGATTGAACGAAGTGATTAACTTGGGCTTTGTTGTACTAGTCTTGTGACGTAACCCGACAATGCAGAAAATGTGTTTTTGAAAATGTGTTTTCCGTCATACGTTTACTGCAATTTTACCCTCAATAACTCGAACCTCCCGCTAACTCGAAGCAATTTTCGTTTCCCTTCAGGTCAATCTCTATATTTTTTACACTCGATAGCTCGAACCACGTCTGTCAATACGTGACAAGTCACAACTGTGTACTACAGTCCAAAACATTTAATTTATTTTGAAGCAGCCGTGTAATCTTTGTCCTTATTTGCATTACACAAAACTTGTCAGTCCAGTTCAGCTTCGTTGCTTACGTTACGTTCTGATTTCTACAGTAATTTAGTGTTCAATTTTCGCTCGACTTCTCTAAGATTAAATTTGATTAAAATGTAATAATACTGTGTGTATAGAGAAACAGCAAACACCGTTTTTAGCTCGTGGAGAGCTATCGGGATGGTTGGGGAAGCAGGATGTCAGGCGAAAACAGTAGAAAACTTGTAATCGATTTCCGATCGTCTCGACTTCGGCAGGCGCATTCATGCATTCGTTAAATGGTCGTTAACATTCATGCATTCGTACTCTTATTCGGCTGCCAGTGAAAGGCGTTCAATATGTCACGCACACAGTATCTTACCTCCTCCACGAGCTTACCACAGGTGCCTTTGATTTCCTTATTACCAGTCTTTTCTTTTCAACTTCCAATAACTCGAAGCTTTTTCAATTTCCCTTGAAGGTTCGAGTTATCGGGAGTCGACTGTATTGCATATTACTACAGGTTCTTATACTCCTTGTTTAGCACTTGTTTATAAGTAAACGACCTCTCATGGGATTCAAACATGGACCAACTCGGTCGCCGTGATGGAGTGTGAAAACGCTCCATGACGACTTCCACTTAGTAATCACAAAGATTTATTAATGGCCCACATTCGATATAATAATATTCTGCTGACTTAATTCCGAGACTTTCAGGGTAAATTTCATTTATTGGTCTTGTTTTCCGGCTTTGTCTCTCAGTTTTCAACGGAGACTGCAGTGGAAAAGACTATTTCCCTTCAAAGCTTCGGAGTTAAGTCGGGCTAACAGTCTCCAAATGATAAGATGAATAGTCAGTAAACGCCATGCAGCCGTGTACCACTGAGTTGCGAGCGGTGCACTTTGAAGCGTTGCGAAGTGAGAAAGAAGTTTTAGCTGCAAGAAGCTGTCGCACAATTCTTCGTAGTTGAGCAATCTCCTGCACGCACAACAGTTTACTCACGGTTCAATTCACTGCTTTATCTAATAGGTACCAGTTCTCATCTATGCCTCGTCCATCTAGCAGGTAACTTCCTTTGCCATTTCAGAGCATCCTTTCGTTTCCGTTTGTAGTCTTGCGTGAGTTCAGACCTCACTGACAACCAATACGCACGCACATCCTGTTGGCTTCCAGTTCGAGTAAAAGGCTCCGCGTCATCTAAAAATGACAGTAGATAATAAAACAAAACAAAACAAACAAACAAACAAATCAAAAAAACATTTGCCTGTTACGAGATTACGGTGGGACTTGGTCAAGATTTCTTTTTTATTTTTCATTTTTTTTGGGGGGTGGGGGGTGGGGAGTTCGTGGAGGATTCCCTCCAGAGCAGTACTAACGGAAATCGTTTCAGCGGTTTTGTGACGTTAATATACCAACGTAATTACTGCGGCCAATCACAGTCCACACAGGTAATAGAATGGAGCACCGAGTTCGTGCGGGTTTGCGGATATAAAATTCAAGGAGTATTCAACCACCAATAGCAAGTAAAGTAAACTTCATCTTGCATTATGTTTTTATATCGTGCTTTCATACCTCGACAGCAACTTTAAAAAAAGCTCTTCCGGAATACCGTATTCCCTCAAATAATAGCCGTCCCTCGATTAATCGCCTCCCTTGAATAATCCCCCCCTCCCCCTCCCTTTCGCCATCTTCTAGTCTTTTATCTCCTCCCTGTCAAGTTAAAAATTGAAACCTTGCATAACAAACAAGCTTTCATTTCATTGTTTACAACTGAATAGTTACAAAAGCACAGGTTTTGTTAGTTTTTTTTTATGGTAATGTGCATGTATTTCAGTTTTTTCTTTGTTCCTTGGAGCTCTTTATTTAGCACATCGGAAACGTCCTTGTTCCTTGTACGCAAGGAATAAACTGCTGGAACCACAAGTCCATTTTCTAGAGTCCGCTTTCCGATAACCTCAGAAACGCCTTCATTGCTATCTTCTGCATTCAGGAAAGTGCAAACAAGATGCGATAGTTCAATAGGTATATGCCCAACTAGAACATCAGAGCCACCACTACTGTCTTTGCCATCTTCATATAAACCAACCGCAAAGTCGTCATGCTTTTGCTTATTCTCTTTTGTCCCTCTTGCACGCAACCTTTTCCCTAATCACTGGAGTCCATCGTACTTTGTATACATGGTGTCCCCTTATTACAGATGTAAATTGGTCTCGTAAAACATGACAAATGATGAGCATGCCTTTTCTACACTTCTACACTTGCCACCATGACTGATGTACCGTCCCGGGGAAGGGGGGAGGGGGATACTTGACCCATGTTTGGGTATAGGGATGCCGCCGAGGGTTTGAAATCCTGAACCTGTTTTGGACAAAATACCCTAAAAACCCAACCTTGTGTAGGACAACACCCTCTATTTTAAGACCCTGTTTAGGACAAAAGACAATACACACTTTCGTTTTACAGGAATTTAAACTGTTTAATAATCTACAGTCAACTCTCCGCTAACGGACACTCTCGTATGCAGACAGCTCTACTCACGGACGCTTTTTTCAATTCCGCTTTATACCTCCCAGTTAAATTCTGTATTTACATATTCCGGTAAGCGGACACTCTCTCGTAAGCCGACGCGGACACTTTCGAAAATGAAAATTGGATTTTTCTTTTGCCTACTCCCTCTCTCTTAAGCGGACACCCTACGTATAATAATTGACTCTTGGCAAATGAAATCCGTCTTTAATTTGTAATAAATCAAGAAAACTATGACCCGACAGAGCAACAGGACAGTGGGGTCCTTTCTGTCAAATCTCCATTTGTTCGCGCGCGGGAAAACAATCTATCCGTTCGTTTAACATTAACAAGAGTCCAGCGTGTATTTGTAGTGTCACGTTATGGCCAAGTTCGTCACGGTCTACTTTCCAATCACTGGCTGTACTGAACACTGCATCTCAGATAATCAAGCTTGGACTTGAGCCACGGTAAAGATGTTTCAACATCACCATAAAAAAAGTATTTAAAAGGAATTTCCAGGCCGTGTATAGACGGCAGCAATAAGTCCCGTTTAAGTTTTTGTTGAATATGAACATAGAAGACTTATACTGTATATTTCTTTTCTTTTTTTTTCCCGAGTTTTAACATTTAACATCATTAAAGAGTTTCAGTTGTTATGTTTGGCTACCCAATAACAATTAACAGCCGCTAATTAACTCTCCTGTAAGCGGACATCCACCCTATTTTTCTTCGGTGTCGGCTTATGGGAATAATTCTCGTAAGCGGACAGCTCTACTAACGGACACTTTTTCCACTTTGTCCGCTTACGAGAGTATTGACTGTATTCCAATCAGAGAAATCATGATTGATGCGACACAGTGACACCTTTCTTTCACCACGTTATCCAACCCAAAGAAACTAGACCTACCAGTACGATCTATTCTGTCAATGCGCGCTTGTTATAATACTGATAAGTGGAAAAATAATTTAAATTAAAGGATACTGACAACAATAGCATTCTTGTCCAGAAAATGATTGGATGTTGATTGATGACCTTGTAATGGCTCGTAATACCATACCCTATTAAGGACAGGTTCTGACCTTGTTTAGGACAGAGGCGAGTAAAATTGTATACCCTGTTCAGGACAGCGAGGCCAGAATACCACACCCTGTCCAGCGGCACGTCCCCGTATAGCCCAAATAAGGGAGCACCCCTCCTCCCCCAATCCACGTGTACCGTTTATCTCAATCCAGCTACCGTAATCTGTGCTGGATTTTTTGCTGAAGAGATTACAATGTTATAATGCTATACTTAAGTTTCCTTATAAGAAATGTGGCTGATTGGCATGGCCCTCTTCATTAAAAGTTTGTATGTTACTGTCGATAGAATCTGTCATTCTGCGGACTTCTCAAAAGAAGTTTTCCTTGCCGCCAAATCAGCTATTCACGTACCACGCGTGATCACCGTTTTACCCAAATCCTAAAGTGACGGCGAATATTTCAGGTCAGGGCGAGCACGAAGATACAACTACGAAGCGGTATCGCAATTACACACTAAAGAAAAAAACTAAAACTCATCGCTTACGCCGAGGTCCACGGAAACAATGCTGCAACCAGAAGATGTCGTCTCTCTGATGCAAAGCGCGCGCTACCCTGGGTGCCAGAGGTTATTTTCTTAGTTTGAAAATTATGCGGCGAGGCCGCTGCAACGAGGCACGAAGCCTCGCCTTCTATTTTGGTTTTTCGGGGATACTTTTTTATATTTTTATCAACGGTCCTGTGGAGCCAGGGTAAGCGCGTGCGAGAATGGCGACAAAATAAAGACAAGCTTGCTGTGCGTGAAAGCGATCACACAAAGAGAAAACGCATCGAAGGAGGCCGCAAACCCAAGTAGACGAGCTTCTGCTTTGGTTAAATGAAAAAAGAGAGCGAGGTCTGCGGGTTTCTCATAAAATCATCATGGCTAAAGCAAAAGGGCTTTATGAAGAAAAGTACAAGATTGATGAAACCAACGCTGGTGAGAAGTTCAAGGGAAGCCGTGGCTGGTTAGGGAAATTCTTCACAAGAAATGGTCTTTGTTTGAGAAGAAAAACAACAGAAGCTCAGAAAGATCCACCTTACCTGGTAGATAAATTGGTTTCCTATGTGCTACAAATTCGCCGTCTAAAGCTTAAATTCAACTATGCTGATGCAAATATCATTGCCATGGATCAAACGGCCGTTTGGAAGCACATGCTGTCTTCCACTACAGTGGACAAAGTAGGTAGCAAAACTGTATCAATTAAAACAACAGCGGCCTTGAGAGAAAGTGACAGTTTATCTTGCAGCAAAAGCAGATGGAACTAAGCTAAAACCGTTTCTTGTGTTTACCGCTGAAAAGGCTGAATGAACAAGTTCGAGACAAGTGTATTATTAAAAGCAACGTTAACGGTTGGATGAACGAGCAATTGACAGAAGAGTGGATTGGTTCTGTTGTCTGTTGTTGGCCGTTTTGCATTTGGACGAAGGCTGCTAAGCTGGGACAGTTTTCGCTGTCATATTTCCGATTCTGTAAGGAATAAGTTGAAGGCATTTAATGAGGATGCAGTTGTGGTTCCAGGAGGTTGTACGAAGTATATTCAGGCACCCGACGTTTCCTGGAACAGGCCGTTTAAAGCAGCCGTGGCAGAGAAGTACGACGAATGGTTTGAATAATGACCTAATACCAGCCGGAAATCCTAAAGCACCCCCCAGAAAGAACGTGGTTGAGTGCATTTTACATGGGTGGGCCCAGTTGGATCCTGAACTGATAAGGAGATCCTTTAAAATCATGTGCATTGACCATTCCTAATGATGGCAATCAAGACAACAACATCCATTGCTTTAAAGCTAATCAACCTCGTCATGCTGGATTGGAGAAGCTACAGTCTTTAACTGACATCGTCACAGCTGCTCACGCCGACCCATTTGCAGGCATACCCATAGCGATAAATCTGGAGGATGAGGCTGAAGTGGAGTCTGATCCAGCAAAACTGATCACTGACGATTCAAGCTCTGACGCCCAGGATATTGACATTGAAAATTAATCACTGAACCAAATTTGGAACCCTTAAGAAGCCCATGTTCAGTTTACTTGATGTGATTATTTTTTTAATTTAATCGGGGTTAATAAAATCGAATATTTAGGGCACCACTTCCAATATTTGAAATAATCACTTCCCTCGAACAGTCACCCCCTTTGGGCGCGGAAAAAAAATCGCTCCCGGCTATTATTCGAGGAAATGCGACATAAAAATATGCATCTTAAGAGACATGACTACAAGAGGAACATAAATATCGACTCCGTAACATTTCACAAAAGGGGATGCACAACAAGTTTTAAAGGAGTCAGAATGCTTGTATACATCAGTTACATGGAAAGAGGACCTGAAGAAAAACAAACGTGTATTTGGTGTCTTGCTCGAAACAATTCGAGGTTTCGAGAGCTTTCAGCGAAAACAAAAAACCATCTTACTTTCAAGGGCTTTCCCATGAAATCGAAAATTAAATTGCAGGGCTCTTAAAGAACTTCACGTAGTAGCACAAAACCTGGAACCAGTTGGAACGCAAGGAAAAGAAATGTAGCCGACGCTAAGAGCTGGAAAACGCGTGCGAGAAAGTCGCAGTTGCTTTTGATTGCCTGTCTTTGCTGTGCCTGGCCAGGAGCTCATTACTTCGGTTTTCGGGTGCAAATACAGCAACTCACCATTAATTCGATTAGCTAATTGTTGATCATCAGGATGGAAAAAGAATAGTTCCTCTGAAGGTGCGGACGACGACTTCAAGGGTTTATGCTCGGCCGCAACGGAAGCAACAACATCGTCTCCATCATCTTCACTATCATCACTGCTGTCGTACGGTAGTTTAGTTGCAGACTGCCACGGATTCTTTACAAGCTCCTCAGTTGCGCCAATATGGCTGTCACCGACATCATTCGAATCGTTGTCGTCGTGTGATTCTTGAGAAAGGAAAGTGAAGGTAGAAGTACCCTGTAAGAAGGAAGAAAGGGAGAAAAGTGAGTGAGTTTTCCTTTGGCAAACTACATGCGAACAACCAAAACTCTATTCACCCTCGTTCTTTTTGGAAGAGGGTTAGTGGGAATAGCACATATAATAAAATTTGGAAGCTGTGCGGAAGTCTCTCCATATCCGCTATTTAGAAGGCTCCATCAACGTTTCGGAAAGAAACGTGTAATTGCAGTTCACTTAATCAAGAAAAGCCGAAGGGACCAGAAGTTCTCGAAACACGAAGAAAACATTCTACCAGAACTGTTACTCCACCTTCAATGGCCGGTCCACCGTATGATCACACACTGTATTATTATTCTCTGGGACTCGCTTTACGAAAACAAGCCAGCGTCTCAAACAAGGACATTAAAAAGTCTAACAAGTAAAAGCAATCGCTCTGCAAGTGCGTGATACAGTTTGTGGCATACTTCTTTGCCGTATTATACAAATAAACTCGTTTCTATTTTAATTCTACTAACGAGGTACAATGTACGAGAATTGACAATGGTCTGCTCACTTGATTCGTGTTTCCAAAAAGGTCAGCCAACGACGATGTATTGACATCGTAATATTTTTCCTGCGATACTTCGGGCAACACGAGCTCCTCTGGTTGCTCTTTCTTAACAGCAGCAGTTTCCTGTGCCTTCTTCTCTTTCTTCTCTGCCTCCGTGTTTGCTCGCTCAAACTGTTTGTGGTCTTCTCGAGTTGGATCATAACGGACTGGGGAAAAACTGCTGTAGCACAGACAAAGAAAAAAAAAATCAATAAACTTTATTTAAAAAATGGCGCCCGATATATTATTCTTTTGTGTTCATGTAAATTACACCACCTAGCTTCATTTTACTTTTTTTGAGCTCAGAACTTAGGAACGAAAATACCTCGAGTCCTTTTCCTGAAATTCCTTCCGACCAAAGTATGCCCTGAAATCTCCACCCAAGACACTGCTCAGCACTTTGAATGCCATTTCCTTTTCCTGTTTGAGACTACTGGAAATATCGTCCTCCTCCTGTGTGGCAATCGATTCCTTGACGCCCACCTGATCATTTTTCAGGTGCCTATAATCATCGTCGTCCACATCATTCTCTTTTTCGCTTTCCAAGAAACGTGAGTCAAGTTCAAATCTTTTGTCTCCACCGAATGCCCTTTGCAATTTGTAGAGCTGCAAGAGAGCAGTGGTTTTCGTCATGCAGTGCTTTCATAAGTGTATCGTCCATGGAGAACAGAAAATGCAGCGACTTCTACCTTCTTACACCGTGAACAATAAAATGCTACGAAGTAGGCCATTTGCGAGTTCTGTTCGGCCTTTTTTTATAAAGGTTAGGGTAAGTGCAAAGTGTGTTGCTTATAAAAATCTGTGTTCATTCATATTGAAAGTAAAACTAATTACCATAACAAATAAAACTTTCGCACTTGGACTCCCTTTGAAAAAGAGGCTGAAGGGAGCTCGGAAATGGCCTGATTATTATTATTATTATTATTATTATTATTATTATTATTATTATTATTATTATTATTATTATTATTATTATTACTTATCAGGCCATTTCCGAGCTCCCTTCAGCCTCTTTTTCGAAGCGAGTCCAAGTGCGAAAGTTTTATTTTTTATGGTAATTAGTTAAAGTATGTACGAGTGAATTGCAGATTAAAGTTGGGTTAGTCAGGTTTTGATCTTGGTCGAATGGGTAGTTTGCGAGCGAGATAATACTGGTCAATACTGGTTCAACCTGCTCCAGGAGTTCACATGAAATACCGTCCCAAGAATAATAATAGTAGAGCACAAAACCTCTTCGCCAGCTTTTCCTTCAAAGTGCGTTTTTTCTCTGACGAGCGGGACGTCCTGTTCATCGAGGCCATCAGTCATTTGATCATCATCTTCCTCACTATCACTATTCAAACCGAGCCACGAGCTGGCTTTGGATCCTGAAATCTGATTTTAAAAAGATCAAAATTCGATAAGTTTTGCAACACACGAACACTTTCACTACGTGCGGTTGGTTACGTGGTTGATGCATCAATCCCTAAATCTGATCTGAGTGTATGCTCTCGAGGCCTAGCACCTTTCACTTCCTTGCCTCCTTTGCTACTAAAGATATCAAACTTTGCTTTACCATGTGGGAAGCCTAAAAACTGATTGGCCGAGTTTGTATCAATGCCTCGCGAAACGTTCGAGTGAAGAGGCTGGGGAGTGAGCTGTGTTTTACTCACTAAAATGTCCTCCAAAACGAACTAAATAGCCAGGCTGAAGGCTAAAATCTCACAATATCCAAAGCACCTTATAATTGCACCTATCAAAATTTGTTGAATTTCTTGATTAACAAAATGCTGAGTCCTGCGTCATCCGGAAAATACTATTTGCACGTAATTGTAAAGGTACAAACGAAGCAAACTCTAACCTTTTCACCCATGGAATAATCAGCATTCACCATGTCTGAGTCACTCCCTCCGCCTTCATCGTTATCAAAAACAATGTGTTTCTTTCCATCATGGCTTTGCACACGACTGTCTAGATTCCTTAAGGCATCTTTAATAAGATCTCTCTGAGCTGCAGTGCTCTTCTTTTTTTCAAATAAGGCATCCAGTCGTTTATCATTGGACAGTTTCTTTTTAGATTTATCATCTTGCAACTTTGACGAAAGGCCCTCAGAAGAAGTCCAAAGTGACTGTGTTGTTTTGTCAGGAATTATTGAATTCAATTTGTTCACAGCTTCATGATCCCCATTTCGGGAAACAGTTTCTTCTTTAGCAATACTATATCCGCTGTCAGTTCTTTCGTCAGAACTGTAAGTAGTACGTGTTTCTGTTATTTTTGAACGTCCTTTTCCCCAGAGACCTTTGTTGTGTACTCCACCGAAAACCCCTTCATTACTTTCTACAGTAACAGTTTCTTCTCCACCAACACTTGTATCTGATGACTTGTCGGAACTGTCAGATGATTCTCTTTCATTCACTGTCAAACTTCTTTCCTCAGAGGGATCATTGTTATCCTCTCGAGCGAACAATTCACCATTAATTTCTGACACTTTACCAAGAATCCCAATCGTATTCCTTCGCAGTTTTGAATCCGAGAGCCTCTTCGATTCATTTACATTTGAAAGTAATTTTACAGAGTTATTCTGTAACATTGTCTGTAATTCTGCAGAGTCGCGACCCTTCTTTGGCAAAACAGGAATTGTCACGGCGTTGTGAGACGATGAAACGTCGAATTCAGAGTCTAACGCGAAAGGCATTTGTCCCTTTAAAATCTCGGCCTTATTGGATGAGCTCCTAACAAGCTTTCTACCTCGTTCTGATTGTGAATCACTAGATTCAGATTTCAATTCACTAACATTGCTTGCCAAAACATTTCTTTCCGAAGAATTGCCACGGCCTTTTTGCAGTCTCCCTTCACTAGATTTCTTTTGGACAGGATTCTTATACAGGTTCTTCCGTTTCTTATCTTCCATTAGCTTTAGTTTCCCTTCAGTTTTCGAAGAAACGCTATCAGAGATCGGCAATTCGGTATCTAAATTCCATGTCAAATCTGACAAAGCGGTTTCTGTTTCCTCGAGTTTAATTCTTTTTAGGCAGTGGGTTGTTTTACTGGGATCAAACTTGGCGATCTTCTTTCTGTCTCTACGCCTCAAGTACATCACGGGTAACACGCGTCCGAATTTCCCAACAACCCAGTTTTTCTTCCCGGGAAGCGGCGTACCTGGGACTGCCTTTGGAAGTATTTCTGGTATGACATGTTGTGGCTGTATTTCATCCGAGGGAAGCTTGTCTTTTCGTTCTATTCCAGGGTCTAAATTTGCTTGGTCTTGCTCCTGTCTCTCTTTGTTCAACCTGTCGTCAACAAGATAACAGCAAATTACACTCACGGCATTATGAGTGGATGAGCCTGCAGTACAGGCGTTTTCAGTGGGCTTTTCTTGGCCCTCCGTCGCGGTTTCCGCGAAGTTTTGCCGCCATATTGGAATCTGATAAACTTGGAGAGTTGGGGCAAGTAGTCGCTTTTTGTACTCTCCCCATGTCTCCCCTCGTTTTTCAGTCCAACATGGCGGCTACGTTATGAAAGGATGAGCGTTCGAACTCCAGAATACGGCTGGACTGCAGGCTTTGAGTGGATGCAAAAGAAACAGTACAATGAACGAATGAAATAAGGAGTCTTTGAGTCAAACGGTTGGTTGGCCCGTCCGTCCCTAAGACAGTCCATTAGTCTAAGGGTGCATTCTTTTGCCACTACACGTATTGTCTATTCCTATTCCGGTTTAGGATTAACGGAATAACAGGAATGAGGTTTTCGAAAAGAAGGTAGGTAGGTAGGTAGGTAGGTAGGTAAAACTTTATTTATACACGGCATCAATTCACATTACATGCTGTTCCATCGAGCCGTGTTTTAAATACAAATTAATTAATTAATTAACCAATAATATATCTAACTAAATTTATTATCTGTACAAAGTTATACTAAGACTATAAAAACGATTTCATTACTTATCAATATTAATTAAATACATGACTTAAAGGAACGAAGAGTTGGCTGCATCTCAAAGGCAGGCTGTTCCAGAGAACAGAACCACGATATTGGAAACTTCGCTTACCTGCTTCAGTACTCGGTCTAGGAACGAAAAGGTTGTATTTTGACTTTCTTAGATTATACGAGTGAACATTGGATGTAGATTTTACAAGATTGTTCAAACGAGTCGGAGCAAGATTATGGAGAATCTTAAACAAGATGATTGCTAGTTGCTTAGAACCCCTCCGCTCCAAGGAATCCCAACCGAGGTCGCTGAGTAAAGTGGACGATCTAATATTTAAGTCAGAAAAGGTAAATAAGCGTGCAGCCCTATTTTGTAATTTTTGGAGTCTCTCAGATTGACATACACCTATGCAGCCCCATACCGAGCTACAATAATCAAAGTAAGGTTGGACGAGAGCTTTATAAATCATAATAAGAATCACACGAGGAACCAAGCTTCTGACACGTCGGATAGCCCCGAGGCCAGCGGATACTTTTTCGACAATGTTGTCAATATGGGAATCCCAGGCTAAGTTCTCATCCAAACCAATAGCAAGATACTTGTAGGTTTTAGCTCTTTCTTAGAAATGGTCGTCAATTTTCACATCAAACTGATAGTTTAAGTTAGCCAATTTGATATGGCTACCAATAATAGAATATTTGGGTCTTTTGACATTTAAAGTAAGTTTATTAGCACGTAGCCAGGTCTTAATTTCGGCTAAGTCACTATTCAATTTGTATTGTAAGTCAGCTGGATTATTTGAACTTAGAGTAAGACTTGTGTCGTCAGCGTACATTCTTGGCACAGAGTATAAGGGGCACGCAGGGAGGTCATTAATATAGACTAAGAACAAAAGCGATCCCAGGATCGATCCCTGGGGAAAACCGCAAATAATGGGACAATAGTCCGATAAATGGCCATTTACAAAGGTTTTCTGCTTACGATCTGTTAGGTAAGATTCAAACCACTTCGAAGTATGGAAATCCACTCCATAAAGTTGACGTTTCTGTAGTAGGATCCGGTGATCTACAGTATCGAAAGCTTTTTTGAGGTCAAGAAAAAGTACACCATTTATCAGACCATTGTCTATGTTTTGGTACCACTCGTTAGTAGCTTCTAGAAGGGCAGTCTGAGTGGAATGCTCGGGTCTAAAACCAGACTGAGTGTCAGCTAAGAGGTCAAACATTATTAGATACTCATAAAACTGGTCGAAAACTATTTTTTCTATCAATTTGCTAATCACAGGCAAAACAGAGATTGGTCTGTAGTTGTTAGGGTCACTTTTCGCCCCTTCTTTGTATATGGGAATATGCCAGTAGTGATAGACAAATTGATTATATAGGTTAAGGAGGGCACAACTATAGGTGCTGCCTCTTTAAGTAAGCGACAGGATATCCCATCAAGACCACTAGCCTTATTTAACGGAAGTGAGTTAATTAGTTTTAGAACAGTATCATTGGTCGTTTCTTTCAACATAAAGTTATGTGCTACAGGGTGGACATAGTCGCTAAAGGCAATATTAGACGG
>BLFK01000257.1:1090712-1111794 GCA_014634185.1 Astreopora myriophthalma | reverse complement strand
CCCCCCCCCCCCCCCTCCCAGAATTTTGTGCGTCAAACATTTTCAGATCAGACGCATTTCGCGCGTCAAAGATTTCTAGACTTAAGATCAGGCCCAGTTAAGGCATCGCTCGTATTTTCTACTATGTCGCCTTCACGGCGCGAAACGAAAATGGAGAATGATGAGAATTATAGCAGGTTAAAGGGGATAAAAAGATACCGACGAACGCATCGATTATAATGCATTGAGCTATTCTTCTGTTTTTAGTTTTGTATACTTTCTGTCCAGCCTGTTGTTAATTTCATGGGATTGAAAGAAATCGTCTTCATTGAAACTTGTCCGGTTATTGATTCCACCCGACTGACTGATTAAGGACTGAACTAAACGTACCAAATATAATTATTTTGTTTCTGTCATTCCAGCAATTCTCTTCTGTGATTATCCGATATGGAGGAAGGGAGGAATCAAAGTCTGAGAGTGCAACGTAATGTCAAATGTCAGGCTGGGATTTCCTGTTTGCCAAAAATCAGTGGGACTTAAGCTTATCTCCTGCCTGTTAGTCACACCAATCCCTTTGCCGTTTGCTGTTTGCCACAAACTTGTTTCTAAAATGTTTCTATAATAGTCTTTTTTTTAAGAACGTCTAATTTTGGAGCGGAGGCGAACATTTTTATTTTTTAGGCGATTTGAGCCTGAAAAGATTGAGGTTCTTATGATGTTTTTAAAGTTACATGACTTTGATACTGTGGAAGTTTTTTTGGAAAGGCTGTAAATAAGAACTGCTAAATGAATTGCAGTTTTCTAATAGTTTTATTAAGGACACTTTACGTCGAGTTCGGCTTCAAACTTAGATGTTCTACAATATATCGTGCAATAAGAAAACCCAACAGAGGATTATCCTCATTGTTAATATTGAAAGAAACGAAACAAAACAAAAACAATTTGGGTAAATTGTTGCGGACTACAGTTTTACATATTTATTTTCCATTTATTTATACTACAAACAAGCAAAGTAAAAATGTTCCTAACTGACTCTCAGCCTGAAGTATATTCTTGGTATGCTCTTAAAATTTTGGTTAATCTCAGCCTCAACGTTCTTATAAAAAAGGTTCCTATATGATATAAAACAAGAGGGTATCCGTTTAGGTCCTGCTACTTGTGTGGTTGAACTAGGAAGTGTCTGAATCCCGTGGAAGCCATGTTTGCCATTACGGCTTTTTTGCTTTGGAATAACATTTGCTAAGATTTGAAGAATATCACCACTGGAGACTTTAAAACAAGGTAGGTAGTTTCAAAACATCGAAATAACGACTAAGAGGACTTGGAGAATTGTTATCGTAATTAAATAATGCATACGAATGGTGATCAAGACATAACAACTCACAAAACGGCTGTTTTGTTTGCCAAGGCGAACTAGATTTGTATGCGGCAGGTACCAAGAACAGTAAAAATAAAAAATTAAAAAGGAAAGGGAGGAAATGATTTCATCCTCATTCACCGTGCATATAAATGAAGCAGCCATTTGAAGCTAAAATAAATGCGGAAAAAAACCTATCTTGTAATGGCAAAGACAAACATTAGAGATCAGGTCATCTTCTGAAAGAAATTGAAAGGAAGATTTTCATTGTATATTAACATTGCTGTGAAGTGAAGAGAAGCAATTTTAAAAGCACCGTTAATGGCTTTTCGAGGCCATATCATTTCCTATAAAAAATTGACTTCTCAGTTTAAGGATTCCTTTCAACAACATTGATGTCAAAAAGATATAGCCTTGTGCGATCGATAAATCACTATATCAGCAATTCATGATTCCCTGCCATGATGTCAATGAATGACAAAAGTGCTTGTAAAGAAGTAAAAAGATGTAAGAAATACGGCACGGAAATTGGAATTACTGTCCCGTTCTTTTGAAGAGTCGAAGAGGAACTGATTTGGAATCCTTGCTTTTAGATGTATTGAACAGATTGAACAGAAGGCATGGGGAAATCGGACTAACTCGAGCAAAACAATGCCTGCTGTAAGATCATGTTCTTGCTTTATCAGTAGACGTCTGTAGTATTTAGCGAGGAATGCATAGGCATTTGCGGAATAGTAACAATTTTCTGATGGTGAATGCAGAACGTACGTCGTTTCACTGTATTATATTGTTCCGATGACAGAATTTAACTTCAGCCTAGTTCCTCACATTGGTCTGGCAGAGTTAGTTGATGGTTTGCCAACCTATTAGGATAGAAATCCCTTTTTTTTTTGTTTTGACACTAAAAGAATAGCAGAGAGAGAGAGAGAGAGAGAGAGAGAGAGAGAGAAGACAAGACAAGACAAGACAAGACAAGGCAAGACAAAAGTTTATTTAAACACGGAGTTCCTTCAATTACAAAGACTTGGTTTCCAAGAATTGAAAGCCGTGTGTCATATAACAGTGTCTTAGAACTGAAAATTAGACGTTATTGAGAATTCGGGGGACCGAGCACACGTAAACATTTCTTAAATGATTCGATGGACTGCACTGCCTTTACTTCAAGAAGAAGAGAAATCCATAATTTGGCACCACGATAAGAGAAGCTTCTTTTCAAATACTCAGTATTGGGTCTCTGGAGAGCCAAAGTTTTGTCTGAGTGTCTAAGGTTTTAGGCAATGCCGTCACGGATCAGGGTAAATACTTCAATGAGATACCCAGGAGCTTCCTTATTCAGGATTTTGAACATCGCGATAGCACTATTATGTTGATGTCGCACTTCAAGGGTGTCCCACTTTAGCATTTTTTAAATATCACCTCACCTTGTTTCCCAACCAGTATGAGTAATGATACGAGCTGCCCCATTTGGAAGCTTTTTTAGTCTATCAGAGAGGCCCTTGTTTAATCCTGCCCAAACAACATAACAGTAATCGAACATGGAAAGAATTAATGATTTGTAAATAACAAGCAAAATTTCTGTAGAGACAAATAGTCTGACTTGTTTCTTAGCTAGGTAATCAATTTGGTTTGACCAGGACAGATGCTCGACAATATAAATACCCAGAGATTGCTGGCCTTAACTTTCTCTATCGGATCATCGCCCATTTTGATATTTAGGGGAAATGCCAATTGGGTAGTCTTATATTTGGAACAAACTAATAAATATTCAGTCTTGACAATATTTAAACTTAACTTATTTGCAGAGAGCCATTGCCCTATGCTTTGTAACTCGCTGTTCACCTTATTTTGTAGATCAACAAAACAAGATGCTGTTATGGTTAAATTTGTATCATCCGCAAACATTCTAGCTTTCGAGCAATTAAGAGAACACGGAAGATCGATTAAGTGAATAGGAAAGAGCGATGGCCCTAAAATGGATCCTTAAGGCACACCGCAAGAAATATATTTTGCATTTGAAAGAAAACTACTGATTTCGCACCTTTGTTGACGACCAATCAAGTATGATTCAAACCATGTAAGAGCAATCAACGTGAACGACGCCAACTAATCTGAGATTTGCTAGCAAAATATCATGATCATTTGTTTCGAAAGCGTTGGCTAAATCAAGGAAGACAACCTATATGCAGTGCAATTTCTTTTTCAAAGAAACAGACTCTGGCCGCACTCAAAAAGGAGCTTTACATGGATTACGCGCTTACTTTCGTCGTGTTCTTTAGTGCCTTCTAATCACTTTGAAGTGCCGATCAAAAGCCGACTCTTCGGCCATAAGACCGGCCAAAAACCGACACCGTCTGTGTTCCTTTCCTGGAAACTCGCGGTTTTGACGGACCGTATGCGGTGCAGTGGTGACTCAAATCCGACGAAACTCTTAGTTTTGTTGTAACATTGTACATCTGTCACTTAGAAGGGTCGTCTGTTGAAAAAGCGGAGGTGATTACAGATTAAATTTGAAATTACGCATTTCTTTGTAAAGCTGTCATTTTTAACCAATGAAAACTCGGTTGCTGTTTTGTTGCTGTTGGTACTTTTTACAGTACTGTTGTCATTTGGCGGTGCTCTCTTAGTTTTGAAGGGGCCGATATCATCAAAAGGCCAACTCTAATGCCGTTAAATATATCTGTTTTTAGATACTCGAATTCTCTATTACCATTAAATAGTAACTCCGATGCGCTAAAAAATCCGGTCCAGTTTTTTCTTTATTCGCCTCGAAATAGCCAGATTGTTTTCCACGTAAATAAATTGCCATTTCGAGTGAGGATTTCGATCGCAGAGACAAGATTTGTCGTATAGCGATATTCTACCGTTTATACTGCTTTGGTATCAGTTTTCGTAGGACAAGAGACTAAAAACCTAGTCGTTTCTTGATCACATTTCGGTTCAACCCTTATAGCTCTCTTGACTTTGAAAATACGTTTAAAAGCTCGGCGGTAAATTGGTAGCCGTAAGCAGTAAATGAAAGGGTCGAGGGCGATTTTTAATAAGAATATGGTAATCGTTATGGTTCCAGATGTCCATTCACTGACATCGGTGAAGGGTAAATTTTCACCGTACACTGACAGGTGCCATGAAATCATAATTGGTGCGCTGAGAACTGTAACACAGGCCAGTAACATTAGATTAGCTCTGGTGAAATTTCTGTCTCTCACACGGACGCAAGTTGCACCTTGGCCATTGCTGACTGCGCTGCCTCGCGCTTGCTTGACTTGCCGAAGATATTCTCGGCCAAGAGCTGCATAAATGGCACAAAGAAAAAACGTGGTCAACTGAAATACAATGTGCAGTTGTAGCTTTTCCACCACCGCGGGGGGAACTCCTACAGGAAGCAGAACGGGTATGAAAAACGAGATGAAAGCCATAATGGCGAGGCAAGTAGCTGTTTTCTTTTTGGTAACCAGTTCTGTGTGTTTGTGAGGTATCTTGACACCAATATACTGACACAGTGACAAGCCAAGCATCGATAAGTAGGAAACGCTGGTTGTCCAGTAGAGAAGAAACCTTCCAGTATTTAATAGAGTATGTGAATGTGAGACCGGTTTTAAAGGCCTGTTACAGTCGGTAACGATCCGGTAAACAATCAAAGGGCCTGCACTTACACCGCTTAAGAAATTGGCCGCAACCATGCCGAAAACGAAAACGGTCGCTGCCGTTCGAAAGCGTTTCAAAGGGTCCTTCCATAACACCATTAACATCAACGCATGACCAACAACGATGGCTGCAGATAGCAGAGAGATTAAGAAGGCCAGTGGAACGCATTTGGCTGTTACTTTCGACAACATTAGACCGCATTACATTGTTCCCGCTTCAGCACAAGCGAGTAACACATGCCCAATGTCTGCTCCGCAGGTGAACAGTTCCATAACCATTACAGGGTGTTATCACCGAAACACAGTTGACACAATACTGCTCGTTTTCAAAGAGCGTGTTTTTGTAAAGTTACATTGGCGCTCATCATCAGTCGTATTCACGTGAAATATACATTACTTAATTACTACCAATATGTTGCTGGGTAACCGTGAAGGGACACTCAAAGAGGTCAAACGAAAGTGCCTATTGGCGAAATGAGTCTAACTGGTAACTGAACAAAAATCTTTCGCTGTGCTAATTTTTCCCACAAAAAAGTCATGCACCGCTTCCTTTTGATTAAAAAAAAAATGGCTATCTCCCGTTGAACGAAACAAAGGATTGTGTTTAGAAGTTATCACCGAAGGTAGCCAAAAAAAAAAAAAATGAACTGTTCTTCGGGGTACTCACGTCCATTGGTCTTCACCCAATGATACTAATAATAATACTAATAATGATAATAATAATAATTATTATTATTATAATAATAATCAAATTGAGCGTTTTCAATTAAAGGGAAGAGTGAATAAAAGTGAAATAAAAGTGAATAAAAAGGGGTAAAATGTGAAGCTAACATCTCACACGCACATGTAGCGATAAAGGAAAAAAGCATTTGCGATATCATCAATAAACTTTTGCTGTTGCACGAACTGACACTCTAACAAGACTTGTTGCTTCAAATCGAACTGCTCATTCGGTCAAGTGCGTGTGAACCAAGACGATTTCTCTCCCGCCCGGTAATACTGTAAGTCCATAGATAGCTCAGGGATGTAAGTAATACAGTAACGCTTTTTATATTTAAATACAGGTCTTATGTTAAACATATTTTCACGCTTTCAAGGCGTTCAAATTCCATCTAAGATAAAAAAAGATCATTAAGGATTGAAATCAAAATAGAAATCATTATATACATTTGCGTACCTTTATGGCGTGCATAGTTTCTTCTACCCATTTCGCTTATTTATTTTTAGTTGTGGCATTCATTTCTAATGACGCGTGAGCCTGATTATGTTGTGTTTTGTTTGTGATGAACTAAAAGAAATATATTGGACCATCCCCTTTGGCGGTGTCCATGCTCGCTGTGCCAAACTACGTGATTGAAAAGCCGGTTTTAAATCCCTTTTTACTGCAAATTCAAATTATTGTGTCTACGTATTCTATAGCAGACATAATCTTTTGAGTTCATCTCTTTGCAATGGGTGAATTGCAATTGTTTCATCAATTCGCATTGCGAGTTGACGTACAATCTCAAATAGTTGATCGCACAAAAAGATAAACGAACGTTTGGTCTTGCATTGATTTGTCGGTTGTCAACTTGGTTGTCTTCGCCGAGATACCGGCTTGAACCGAGAGGAATTAAAGCGTATAATTACCATCAATATCTGCCACTTCCATTTGAAACGCTAATGTGCAGCTTTGCGATTTGGCCGAGCGCATCATGCTGTACACGTTATGCTATGGAGAAATCTAAAAGGTGTGATCGATGAAGAAAAATAAATTTCTACGATTTTACCTCTTAAGTGGCTTTTAGTACTAGCAGTCTGATTATGAATTAGAAAGTGATTTGGAAGGCAGTGTCAAATCTGATTTTATAGGCACTGGGCTTTTCATAATAAAGATAAACGGAAAGCTCTAGCATTAAGCTCTAACGCAAGACTGTTAGGTTTCCTGAAGTTCTGAATGACGGAAGACCAAGCGAGCAAGCTATAAAGGCAATAGCCTTGAACTTTTTTATTATCAATCTTAAGGGTTTTTTTTTTTCCTATTAAGGGAGCTACCCGCCGGTAACCTCTGGAAATAATAACTGTCGGAATACAAACATTATTTCAGCGCGAACACCTGAAAATTTTATGAATCATTTAATGACGATTACGTTTTGAGGCGCTTTTCATTTCCGAAGCAAGCTCAAAGAAGGTTCCTCGTGAATTCAATTTGGCAATAAAATTGTGGGCGTCGATTCGAACAGATCGTGTATCATGCTATTTTCAGTGGACTTAAAAACCATTGATTCACTTGCATGTGAGCCAAAGGAAGGTTTCAATGGAGTTGGAATTTTGTCTATTTTGTTTTTCAACCTATTAACTAGTGAGTGAGCGAGAGAATCAATGAGTGAATCAGTCAATGAAATTTCCGATCGTGCACGGAATAACTTCGTTTAATGCTTGACGCGAGGATAGCATTGAGATATTCATTTCTTCAATGTTCAGGCAAAATCGAGTTCTTTCATGCTCGTTTTAAGATCGGTGAATGCGTATGCGTAGGGAAGGAGCCGTTGTCATTAACTCTGATTATAGCTTACAACTCGAATAGCAGTTTCCACAAATGCCGTGCGAATCCGGTTTCGAAATTCCTGTGAAACAAGCCCGCTTCGCAATTTGCTATACTTTTTTTTAATTCAAGAGCAACCATTTCCTGTAGATAAAGGAGAACCGAACGTAGGGGAGGAAAGATCGCGCGACGAGCCAAAAGCGTCTGGTCCAACAATAACGACCTCTGGCTGGTTCAGAACCAGGAAGTCCGCGAATCATGGACTTCCGGCTCGTCTGCGCAATCTCAGAAATTTGAAACAATTGGCTGCTGTCGAAGGTTCCTAAAATAGACCCCCCACCCCAATGCGACTTCGTGTACATCGGAACTGCCACATTCTCAAACCCAGAGCTCTCCCCTTTTGCGCATGTCTGACAGGCGTGACGGTGGGAAGTGCGCTGGCACCTCTACGCAAGCGTAGCCAAAATCTAGCTATTGAGGTCTCACAGCGCATGCTTGAATTTTGCAAACTAAAAGGGTTGATAGCTTCTCACACCTTAAAGGTTACCATCAGTAATAAGCTCAAGTGGTCAGCCCAGGTTTCCATGATAGCAACTAAAGCAAACAAATCGCTGGGTACAATACAACGGGGTTCAAACCCCCTTGAAGCCCTGAATTTTTTCAGGCTTCTCTACGCAATTGCTAAAACTGCGTCCATAACTGCGAGGATCATAGCTTCATTTGATTTCATATCCGCAGTTTAATATATGATTCATTTCATATAACATTTTAATGTAAAAGAAATTTCATATACATCCCTAGTACGACCAGAACTGGAATACGCAAGTGCGGCTTGGGTCCCGTTCTCAAAGAAAGATATCAGTGCTCTGGAAAGGGTTCAACACAAAGCAGCACGGTTCTGCTCACAGAATTATAATAGATATGCGAGTGTTATGGGCATGATTAACGAATTAGGGTGGGCCACCCTGGAAACGAGAAGACAGTTTAGGTTAACACTTATGTATAAACTAACTCATGGTCTTATTGATATAGATGGCCGAAAATATTTAATTCAACATTCCGAGAGTCGCACGAGGGGAAGCTATCAATTTAAATTTCGCGTGCTATATGCAAATAAAGACATTTTTAAATTTTCGTTTTTCCCGAAAACTATAGCTGACTGGAACTGCCTCCCTGAGGCCATTGTTTCATCAACCTCCTCACAAACTTTTAAATGTAGTTTATCAGCTTTTTTTAATTAAGTAACAGTTGTATATAGTTTAATGGTTTTCCTTATTTAATTTTTTTTATATCGTTATTTTATATATTGATATATTTGTATTTTATTTATCTATTTTACTGTTGGTGTGATATCTTCAACGATTTTACCGACCAAATACATGTAAATGTAAATGTAAATGTGAATGTATGTACAAAAAAAAACCAGATTTACTGACGTTTTTTACTACTATACTACACAAACGACTCCTAACGATTTGGCCAACGAAATCTAGCTCGAACAAACAACTCGAACAGAACAGCTCGAACCGAAGAAACCAAATTAATGTCTTCGCTACCCTTATAGCTTTATGCTTGAAAACTTGACAGAATTTGGCGTAGACGCTGCACGCTTAATTAGAGCTTCACTGTTGCTAGACTTGTAATAAGGAAATAAACAAAAAAGAGAATACGTAATAATGTCTCTCGAAAACCAAGACTTTTTCTTACAGACAAATTTTTCTTAAAGGTAGAGCAGAAATCGAAGAAAGTGTTGATTGTTCAAGGGAGGGCGTTTTTAAGTGTTTCACTCGTGTTTGTTTAGTGAACTTTTTTTCGAAGCTAGTTCGCTTCACAAGGGTAACCCGTGGGCTGTAAGTTCAGTTTTTCACGTGTACCGAGTTGGCCAATCAGAAGTAATTTCATTGTTTCAGTTGATGACCAATTAGAACTGGAGGCTTGAGTAGAGTTGCCCACATTGTTGACCCCAGAGCTCTTCTTTTGCGCATTTCTAACGGGCATGTCTAACGCCCGTTAGACGTGCTCAAAAGGGAAGAGCTCTGGGGTCGAGAATGAGTTGCTCAGAGCTCTTCCCGCCGTAACGCCTGTCAGACATGCGCAAAAGGGAAGAGCTCTGGGGTCGAGAATGAACCGGCCAGAGGGACGACCAGAGGTCGCCATTCTTGGTGTTTACGGAAAGAATCGCGGCCTCTGGGGACGACGATGAACGAGAACCAAACAATATTAATGCTTATAAATGTTCTTTCCAATTCATGACCGAGGTCCGATCAGAATGCTGAGCTGAAAATAATTCTCAGCAGGTGAGGCATTTCAAATTAGTTTCTCCCGATTCTCTTTTGAGGAGGAAGACGAGGGATATGCAAATTCCCCGATCCGTACTATTTTTTGGTCCGATCCGTCGTTTCGACGATATTTTTGTTCAAATCAGGGTTCGAACTATTTAAAAATTAGTGGACAAAGTAACTTACTAACCAAGGCCGACCGAAAATATCGAAAGTAATTGGGTCATGCCATGCTGCATTTCCATATATCAGTTACGCCCTTATTTTTCTTAGTTTTTACGTAAGTTTATGTTAGATAGGTCAAAACTATTTTAGATTAACCTTGTATATAGTGTTAGTATATTAGTAGTTAAGAAAATGGTATTAGTAGTCTTAGTCTCTTTTAATTTTTAGTGTGTACAAACATGCCCTCCATGGACAAGAACTAAGACTTCCGCAGGAAAAGAGAAGAAAAGATAAATGTAAGAACCCAATTGTAAACCTTTCAAGAAGGAAATCAACAAACTGCCTGTTGAAACTGGTGGAACAAGCTAAGGTTCGCTTCTGTTGTGGCTTTTCAAAGGCCTAGTTTCAACTCACAAAATGATTTTAGTTGCCCATCTAGATTAAAAGTAGAATAAAGATACCACGTTAGTAACTGGATGGAAAATTCAAATGTGGAAATAAAATAAACTAGAAGAAATGAAGGATCATTGGAATAAGTTAAACGTGGCGTTTTTCCGGTTGCAAGGGATCCCAAATAATTAATTCAAAGACTGGCGACTGAGAAACGGTATCCAATGGGCCATTTCCGAGTTGCCGTTTTCCTCTGGTTCAAAGCGAGTCTTGGTGCTCAACCATTCAAATGATAATGAGTTTGATTTGCATGAAAATACCCAACTCATTTCCATTTGAATGGTTGTGCACCAAGACTCGCTTTCAACCAGAGGCAAACATCAAATCGGAAATGGGCTATTTGCCTCACTGGAAGCCCACTGGAGAAAACCCACGGGAGGAAACCACAGAATCTCCACTAAATGAGTACGTGTTGTCTTTCAACAAAGGCTTTAAATTTTCAAAACTCCGGAATTGCGCCAACCTCTCTTCTTCACACCAGATCATTGTTCATTTACGCGAAACGAGACAATTGTTTTTTCCCTTTCAATTTACTTTATTAAATCTTACAACGATACAGTGAGCTCGGAAGCAACTTAGACAACAGGTTCATTGCCATAGAATTATTTGGCTCTGAACTCGATCGAGAACTCTACAATCTTACGCCCTCAATCAACACAAAATAAACTCAATTTGCTGACATACCAGTAAGACGGGGTTGTCAAATAATCAACACTTCAATCAAATCAATTCGATTTCTAGTCATGCAAAGCGCATGCGATCATTCTGTCTTGTAGTGAGAGAGCGAGCGAGCGCTATATAGAGCGGTTTGCAAGCGTCTGTCGAAAGTAATTGCGCGATTGCGTTTGCTATGCTTAGTGATTGGCTTAAAAATCTCGAGCCAGTTTTTCAACCAATGAGAAGCAAAACCAAAACCAACGAGCATTTTCCCGCGCATTAAGCAAGTTACATGCAATTGCCTCGAAATCTGATTGGCTCATCGCGCCGTTTGCGCGATTTATGATCGGTTAGGCTAATTACTCTGCTTCTGGTTTTACGACAGTCATTCGAAAACTGCTCTTTAAGCTATTAGTAGAAATCCTATCTCGAATCCTGTAATTTGATGGGCTCGCTACTCACTATCTATTGATTGACAGATAATGAGTAGTCAAAAAGGAGGCGTTTTGATTAAAAACAAAACAATGTCGGCTTCTTCAAATCTGAAAACGAAGAAAAACTGGAACGAATTCGAAGGTAGTACAGTATGTGAGTGGATTTCCACTTAAACAATTAGACTACTCGTTCTTGATTTGTATGGTTCAAATAGTCAGCTTGCTCGTTGACTATCTATTGGCTCATAGAAAACTCGAATTATGAATCGCGCTTGTGTAACAACTGTCATATAAAAAAGAAGGCATCTCCTCTGAGGATGATTCTATAAAGTATCTCAGGAAAGTTAAGAAAGAAAAACTGTTTATCGCGGTCATAGAAAAGTAGTGTTTTGCGGCTATGGCGCATTAGGTTGCAAAATTGTTTTGTCGGTCTACTCTAAGCTACCGCATGAGCCTCAGGCTATCAAATGAGGCAATCAAACTCGAAGAATAATCATGTTACCGGCGCTGAAGGTGGGAAAACACCTGAGAGCGCAAGCCACAATTGGCCCAACCTTTGATTTTGATTCGTTGCGAAAATGGCGTTAAAAGGCCTAGACCAATCACTAAGCTTAGTAGGTCGTAAAACCAAAACCGAATTACGGAGCCAATCACGTTTAGAAGGAACTGCACCATTCAGCCAATCACAAATCGAATTCACGAACTGGTTCTACTAGCCAATCAGAACGCAAAGGAAGTGAAGCCGCAGCCGGCGCCAAGGGCGGGAAAACGAGAGTAAGTATAAGTCGCAACCGATTTGAGTTTTGCCTCTGATCGGTTGAAAGGTTCGTGCGAGCGAGTTTTTTGATCAAGTCATAGACAATACCAAAACCACTGCAATCGTGTGATTACTTTCCAAGCTGTGGCGAACCTCGAGTGAAAACCGGTCTAGTGCAAAGCCAAAGCAATCGAGGAACTGCTTGCAACACTTACCTGAAACTTCTTTACTGCATGAACCGTGATTTATCCGGTGAACAGCGTTATACACCTTTTCAACAACCGTGTCCAGAAAGATACTGATAAATATGAAGACAAAAAGGTGACCGAAACAAACCAGACAACAAGCAAAAAAAAGTTGCCTTTTTCCACCTTTATGCTAGGAAAAAGGTAATGCGCACTTGTTGCCTTAGTTCTAAGCAGATAGCGTAGGTATTTCGTTCGCTGGGGAAAATGGAAGGCTGGAAAACATAAGACAAAAATCTGTTTTGATTGGGCACTCATATTAGAGCCGTCTCTAACTGGACCAAATTAATTAGAGAGCCAATCACATGCCGATGGACCTACACCCTTGAGCCAACCACAAATCGAATTGATTGTGACTTGGTTTTATCGGCCAATCAGAACACAAAGCGAGTAAGACAGCCGCGCCAAGCGCGGGAAAACAAGACTGATTAATGAGACGCAATTGGTATTGTTTTTGTTCGTGATTGGTTGAAAAGTTAGCGTGTTTTGTTTTTGTTTTTTCTTTATCCAAGCATAGAGCCAGCCAAAACCAATGGCATAATTACTTTCGACAATCAATTAAAAAACTGCTGTAGCTGCTGTTAAAAAAACAAAACAAAAACAAAGCAAACAAAGAAAATAAAAACTGTTGCAACTGCCTGGACTAGAGAGACGATCGATAACTAAGCTTAAAAGGGCTATGTCACGCAATTTTAGATAATTTCATAACGCATGAGATGCTCATAAAATAAAACAAGACACCACAATAACCACTTACAACTGGAGAAGAAGATAAAACAAATGCAACAAAGTCAAGAGAGTGCATGGATGGGCAGAAAAGGACATGATCCAAACGGATTACACAAAATCGGGCCGACTGTTCTCAGGTTTTACATGATTCGCTTGGATAATGGTCATTTTTGCTCAGAATCATCTTGTTTGTCATGAAATAATGATGATACAAGTAAAGGACTTTCATTTTAGCATTTTCGAGTCTACTCGTAATGAACTAACGATTTCTCCGAATCACTCCAAGATACGGTCACATAGCCCCTTTGACAGTACTGATGTAGTTTACGAGATTTCCGACCTCAAGCAAAAGCTTCATAGTAGACCTCTGCATTACTTGGACAGAAACTGTAGCTCCCCGTCCAGAGGTAGCTGTCACAATAAGGGCTTGTGTAGGAATAACAATTACAATAATTATTGTAGTTGGAACCGGCATTGTTGGCGAGATAAATATCATGCCCTCCACCGAAGGTTGGACCATAACTGTTATAGCTGTAGGTGGCATGCGATGGAGAATTCACATCATTCTTGAAGTAGCCATATCCGTAGTAATTTTTCAGCGAGTAAATGAAGGCGCTTGACGAGTATGCGTAACCACCAGACCCTGAAGAAAAGATGGTACCACTTAAAAACAAAAACGTTGCGGAAAGTACGTATGCGAGCCAAAATGAATTCATGAAATGCGGAATTAAGATGAAATAATATTTTCAAAACAAAAAGGTTTGTGGTTTGTGACAAACTTTAATTATTCAAAGTACCTCTATCGTCTCGTTTTGAATAAGCCTCATTTCTCTGATTTCCGAGTGATCACGAATTCTCCTGTGCAACTCGCATTTCCACCCCTCGAAGTTAACTAAAACGTTGTCGTTTTCTTTTAAATCACAGCCAGTGCGAAGGCAACAAACACCGTCCTTGCTATTTATAGTTTTGGAACGCTATCACTATAAACTAGATTAGATCGACCGATTAGCGGCTTAGTAAAAAGCCGGGATGACGCCCTCATTATTGCCGGCTGGCACTTGTTTCCATCACTCAAAATGACATTGGACATTTCCTTACAGTTATACCTTTTAATATTCCCTATCTCAAGTGACTAGCCCATCGTCGTCAAGAAAACGCGTTTCATTGGATAAAATAACTGACATAGAGCCCCAATTCAACGAGAAACCGCGCTTCTGAGCTACGCGCTAATCTACAGCATTTAGGTCTAAGCACCGATTTCAAAACGGGCAGCTTTCAGTTATTGTGATGTTACCTCTGTTTAAATATTAAATAAAAAAACGCTCAGCAGCTGGGCTCATTAGTCTACTGGACATCGATATTATCAAGAAGCGGGAGTTCGAGTTCGACACGTTTACTTTTGTAAACGTTTCTTCTAAATTTACCTTATGTTGAAAGTAGATTTTACTTCATGTCATTTGAAGAAAAAGGGAATTTCAGTTTGAGCGCTAACCTTACTACAGTAGTCCAGTTTCGAATTCACCTAGACCGCTGGACAAAAAATCACAACATGCGCCGTTGTACAGGGTTTCCCTCGACCTAAAGAAAAATGTTCACAAATACCAGGAAGAAAGTGTCAAATAATAAAAGAAAGCAACACACAAAAGTGTGAGAATTCTCGCCGGTATGCTTCAGGTCGAGGTTAACCCTGTACAGATGCGTCTTTCGTACTTTTAATCAGCGGTTTTGGTGAATTCGAGACTGGACTATTGCTAAAATACTACGTTAGTCCAATTCTCTCGTGCTAACGTTCGCGCTAAGGCTGCGTATGTCCCGAATAATCCATGCATAACTAATGAATTACACACTTTAATAGGCCATTTCCGAGTTGCTGTTTGCCTCTGGTTCAAAGCGAGTCTTGGTGCTAAACCATTTAAATGATAATGAGTTTGATTTGCATGAAAATGAAAACTCATTTCCATTTGAATGGTTGTGCACCAGGACTCGCTTTGAAACCGAAGCAAACAGCAATTCGGAAATGGTCTATTCCGTCGATGTCCTAATGAAAAAGAGGTTAGGGAATCGCAAGGCCCGGTTCTCAAGTTAAAAGCCATTTGTGAAACTGCTATCAGTTTATACTGAGAAGTTCGTCTATTACATGTTTTCAGGATAGAAAAGGGAAAAGTCACTGCGTTGTTTCATAGCTGGGAAAGTCTTGTTTTTCAAGATACAAAAGGAAAGTATAGCACGTACCACAAATAGTATAGGTCCGAAACCTTTAGAGAAACGCAGGCCTTGAATTAGCGTTCTCGGTATAGGTAATGCACTTTTCGTTAGACTCTTTCAAATGACCGAGTTTTATCTGCCGAGTTTCATTGTAACTCAAAGAGATTAATGATGTGGATATGTCGTTACGCCTTAATCTTCTTTAATAAGAGAAGGAGCCATACGTACATGTCCACGACTGGTCAGTGTACCCTCCGAAAATATAGCTCCCGACACGAACAATAGTCACGGTAGGTCCCTTGCCATCACAGTAGCTGTGAAAGGTCTGTGATCCCCAGCCGTGAGATGAGGCTCTCCAGCAAAGTGTCCAATAACTTTTTTCCGAGTTCTGTAGGTGGGGCACAAGCCAGCTATTTAGTTGTGAAATTTTGCTGGTATCATTGGACAAAATCTGGGAGTCATCAAGCCCACCTGGAACGAAAGAAAATGAGTGGATGTTATTTCGCGCCTTAGTTTGAGACGTTACTTTTCTTGAAGGTTAAGCCGATGTATGGATTCCAGTAATTCTTGACATAGTTTCAAAACAGTCAAACTGTGGAGGAGAAATACAGTAATTTTGTTTAGATGGGAGTTTACAAGGTTGGAAGGACAGAATGTTCAGGAAAGGAATAACTACTTACACTTCCGTAGGAAAATCCACACATCAATGACGGCTGATGAAAATGTCAGTCTTTTTCTAAGTTGCACCTCATATGATAAAGTTAATTTTTGTTGGTAGTTTGGCGATACAAAAACTATTTTACATAAAGTGCAAACCAGATGCCAAAATTAACGTTCGTCTAGGAAGACCCAAAACAAAGTTACAAAAAAACTGCATGAGATGTCCCAAAGCAAAAGTCAAATGCTTCTTTGTAAAGTTTCACGTTTCCCACGTACTTTTCCGATTCTCACGAAAACATGCCCGAATTGTGTTTTCATGGGAAAGTGGCTTACTACAGTTTTTTTCTTAATTAAACGCGTGGTCTTCTAGTCATGAAGGAATCACGCGGGCAAGTTTAACTCAATGAATCCCAGTTTTGACAATTTCTGAGTTCTTGCGATTCAATCAGTTTACCTCAAAATTATCTCTATTCAGTATTTTTGCCCCAGCAAACGGAACTCGCCCAAAGCAACACCTTGCCAACAGTAGTTAGCTTTGAGTCAAGGAGCAAGGAGCATAAATAAAACTGAAAGAAATTAGGCTTACGGTGAGGGTAGCATGTTTTGCCGTCGCCATAGTAATGCGAACTCCGGTTGCATTGGCAGGTAAATGAACCCACTGTGTTAGTACAGATCGCGTTCCCGTCGCAGTCGTGATCGTTGGACGTACACTCATCCAAATCTGGAAGTGAAAAAGAGCGCCAAATTATAGAACACTACACATGTATAATAGTTTGAAGAGGGTGTACGAGTGCGAATTAATTCAATAATTAAAGAAAGAGAAAGAGAGAATTAAGACTCACACGTCCTCTCAACTAACCCGATGGTGGCTACTTTGATTTCGATCCACTTCTGATTCCTTTTACTGAAATATTATCCTTTATAGTCACACTTCTCAGCTTAATTTTCTAATTTCCCTTAGCGATCAAGAGCGCTGTTAATAGTTTCAGTAATTCACCGGATGAGGTATGATAACAACCCGGATACGAATTTCTGCACGTTTTTGACGATTTTTTTTTCCCTCAATACTTACTAATACTCGATCGAGGGAGTACAGGAAACATCTAAGGCTTTTCGCTGCGGAAACTAACATTTTTTTCTGATTAGTCGTTGGGAATTAAGTTATTTATGGTAATGCAAATAAAGCTTATTGTTGAAATATCCCTTTGGACAGGTTTGTGCTGAGGCGGAACGCACCGACTACCAACTATTGCAACTGACCAGTCTTCTGGTTCTTGCCGGTCAATGCTCAGCTCACCGGCTGCACTAAACGCAACAGTCACCTGTGACCAACCGGTTCGGACATTTGACTTAGCCGGCTCCAAAGATTTGTGTTATTGGATTGAGTACCTCGACAGGTGCGTCCATTTCCGGTGAAGCCGCTGTTACAGATGCATACGTAAGATCCATCTGCATTGTGACACGTAGCACTGCTGTCGCATTGGTGGCTATCCGAACATTCGTCGATATCTGGGAAAACAAAGGAAAATAATCAGGCATTTCTCTTAATGTCTGAAGACTTGCAAGAAAAAGATGTCTAACAGAACCCAAATTCATAGAGGGACTATAATTTGAAAGATCGTTATGACTATACGTAATTCTTTCAATGGAAACTCATAGCTAACCATACCTTGATAATGGAAAGAGATTCACACGTTTCTAATAGCAATTTTACACATTAAAAATGCAAAAACAATAGAAAAAAACAAAATAAAACCAAGCCTAGTGTGTGTTCTCCAAACTCCCCAAACTTTTTGGGCCTATCCTAGGTACTACAATTTCCAATGTGTAACAAAAACGAGGATGTTTCGAGGTACGAAACGCTGCCACATTTTTTGCCCTTTTTGGTCATGAAAAGGTTTTTAAAGCTCAGCTTTTCAGAGTCAGCGGATCACGATCGTACTTTTTCAAATGGCTATTCGGGTCCGAAAGTTTTTATGGCGTTGGATAAATGGACCTCTGGTCAGTATTGCATTCATACCTGTGCAAGTTATGCCATCCCCAGTGTATCCAGTGGAACATTGGCACTTGTAAGATCCGAACGTGTTCGTGCAGACAGCGTTTGGGTGGCAGTGATTATTGTCTCCGCCACACTCATCCAAATCTTTTATCAAAAGAAAGGAGAAAATAAGTTTCCATTCATCTATCCATCTATTAGGTATTGCTTTCGCCAATCAGCTCGAGCCGACTTGTACATTGAAAGTGAGTTTTAAGTTTGCAAAACGCCCGGCTCTCAAAAGTTTTACCAGATCTCACTAACCCTCCGAGCAAGTGTAGTTGTGGCAGCTATCGCATCCCACATCATTCCACATGAAGTCGTGGCGTACTCCTAAGGTGTGAACGCAGTCCTCGTTGTTGAAGTTATTTGGTTGATTTTCCGCCCAGTAAGTGAAGTTGGTCGGCTTATTATCTGCCCACACAAAAGTCCCCTCTGTGGCTTTATCGCTTAATCCGATCCACCCCTTCGCTCCGTTCATTCGGTGCTGTATATAGACATTCTCTTCTTGATTTCTGACTCTGACGAGGTTGGCACTGTACGATTGGCAGGATTCTTGCGCTTCTGTCCATGTTTTACATGACTGACTGGTTGAATAGCAAATACCACCAAAGTACGACCAGCCAGGTTTGCAAACCTCTGCAAGAAAACAATCACTGACATTTAAAGAAGGTGGTATAGGGGGTGCGGGGTGGGTCTAGATCACGTTTCACGGAAAAGAAAACGGTCCTTTCACAATTCACGAAAACGAAGATAACGAAAATCACAGTTCACAGAGAGATGAACGTGTATTTCTCGTTTCACGAAATGTAATCTTGCAAAATCATGCCTCATGGCTGCTATGGAAATCACGATTCACGAGGAAAAAGACTTCGCCATTTCACATTTCACGGGAAAAAAAAAGCCGATCACGAGTCACGAAAATGCCCATTACTATCCTCTTTAAACGCAGTAGTACAACTGACGTGTCACTCTTCCTCGCCCTAATCTTCTCGCATGTTCGCGATGGCGGCCTCGTAGCCATCAAGATACTCGCTACGCAACAAGCGAGTATGCTCGCAAGTTGTGAGTACATCGATTTACACAATACATTCAAGTCCCAGAAAACAGAGCTCACCCAAAACACCACCTTTGCAACAGTTATTGGCTTTCAGACAAGGAGCGCGAAGCATAAATAAAACTACTTGCCACAGGAGCCTCCCAAAATGCTACGGAAGTCTTGCCCAATACTACTATCCTTATTGTTATCGTTGTCATTATTCTTTGAATAAATCAATTGCTGCGGCTTCATCGGCAGGACTCTGGTGTTTCACCTTGCCGCAACTCTATTGGCAGGCTGCTTCGCAACACCGCACAACTATAGCTGGACTCGTTTGTTGCGCCGAAGAGAGTTGGTGCGGGGAAGAGCAACAACCGTCGATCGCGAGAGGTAGGTGAGTCAGAAAGCTCGAACGGGTAGAGATAGTGGTACTAGAAGTGAGGAGAATTGACCAAGAAAACATTCTCACTTCCAATGGGGAATGGAAATCTTAAGAGTGCTTACTTCATTCCTATGAAATGAGCCATTTGAAAAACAATTTGAAAAGCATTAGAGCAAATTTCAGTGACTGTCAAACATTTCATTGAGTCCAAATTTAGTGGCGAAAATAATTAGGCAATTGCTTTGAATTTGTGCGAACCTTCAAACCAATCAGGTGCAAGACCAAAGCCAATTGTGACTTGCCACTCTCGTTTTCCCGCGCTTGGCGTCGGTTGCCTTTACCTGCTTTGCCTTCTGATTGGCTCCAAGTCTTGGATTCATTGAATTTGTCATTGGGTGTATTTCCCTCGCAACGTGATTGGCCCTATCGTTACTTTGGTTTCGGGTTTTTAACACTTATCAAAACCGCTCTGATTTTTTTTTGTAATTACCTCCTAGCACTGTGTATGACACGGTTGCGGGATCATGGCGGTCAGCATAAAGTTCCTTAAGGCAAATGCGGCACTCGTCTGTCTTGATATGCTGGGAATGAAAAAAAAAATAGGGCATTTGAAAAGGGAGTGGTTTGGGATGCTGTTGAGATACCTCTCGGAAGCGGATAAATGGGTCAGACAACATCTCGAAGACCATTTTAAGCTCTGTAGGAAGTCAAGGAGACCTGCCAATTTTTATTTTCTTTTTCATGTGGTTCTTACTAAAAGTCGTTCTTGGTGTGTAGACAACGGGCCTTGGAGAAGGTGGGGACTGTATTTGGTACATTGCAGGAAGAACCTGAAAGCATGTGGCGCCAAAATCTTCATTGAACGGGTCAGATTTCTTGTCTCTTTTTCTTCTTCAAGATAGAGAGATTAAGAAAAGACATTGATCTATCAAAGTAAAACCAGAATCACCCACCAGGCATTTTAAAAAAGTTATAACTTGACGTGCAAAGTCATTGTGGCCCTCGCAGATTAGCGTCCATATCTGCATGTTGTGTAGAGCGGTTTTTGAATTTAGGGTCGTAAAAACTAAAGTAATTACTTTGGCCAATCAGGACAAACGCAGGCGATGAAATGAGCCAGTCATAATGCGAAGCAAATGCTTACAGCTGGCTGCAGGCGACACTGAGCGCGAACCCATAATAAGCCATGACAGAAAGATACCTGCTTGCTTGGGAATCTGGCCTCTGATTGGCTGAGAATGTGGCACAAGATTTTTCGGCCAGTCACGAAGCGTATTAATGCCAAACCAAAGCAATTGTGAAGTGGTTTTCGACACTCAATTGAAAACCGCTCGATCTCGAGCTCTATCTCGGATATCAAAGTATACCGTATTACGTATATGGTAATGGAAAGCGATACCTCTATCCAGGGTGTAACGGACATATATTTTGGTTTCAGATTGTTGTCGCTTGAGTTGTGCCGGACCACTATCATTATTATTGGTTCTGTGTCGTAATTTCTTTGGAACCGCACATCCTGTGGAAATATTTCAAGATATTAA
>BLFK01000257.1:1076661-1083676 GCA_014634185.1 Astreopora myriophthalma | reverse complement strand
GGACAAAAATTTCCTTTAGTCGCTTTCAGCTGTGGAATTAAATTCACCGAATATGTTTACCAATTCATGTTTCAGTAAATCCTGATGAACGCAAACACCTCATGTATGTTGCGGTGGACGAAATAGGAAGTGAATTATTTTCAGGTCAAGTAAAATTGTAACATTGTTTTAAAGTAATTTCTAAAAGTTTTACAAAAATAGGCAAAAACAAAGGAACAAAGCTACTTTCAACTGAGTTAGGATGGCGAGTCAAGCAAGTAAAGATGTCCTCTTGATTACCAAAAGAGCGGTTTTCAAATGACTGTCGAAAGTAATTACGCGATTGCGATTGCCACGTGGTGTTATTGGCTTAAAAATCTCGCGCCAGTTTATCAACCAATGAGAAGGAAAACCAAAACCAATCACGACTTGCACGCGCGATTTTTCCCGCGCGTTGAACAAGTTACAGGGAATTGCTATACGAATTTTGATCGCCTTATTGTGCTGTTTGCACCTGCTGTGATTGGTCGGAGTAGTTACTTCGATATTGGTTTTACGAAACTCAATTGAAAATCGCTCTAACGCCCTTGATTAAGACTGAAAATCTTCCTCTGTCTCAACAAAGAAGCGGTAAGTAATTTTTGGCCTCTAGTGATAAGGAACATGATAGAGAATACATATACATTTAACAATTATTCCACTCGCGCTTGTTGGATATGAGATGATTATATATATATCTATCATCTCATATCCAACGCGCGCTCGTGGAATAATTGTTAAATATATATATTTTATATATATATATATATTAAAATGCCACTTATTGTACTGCGAGTATTAAACTTATATGATGTAATTTTCATCATCGCAGGGAAGTGAGCAACTTAGGCCGTGTTGCAATGAGGCCTGAAAAACAATGATAAAGAACAGTTGGTTCAGGCACACTCAATTGATCACGTCGACATACCACAAAAATGTCCTCGTGAAGACCATCGTAGTTCTGCAATTCACGCATACAGATGAAGAAAGTGGAACTGGTAGCGTTCTCGACCCACAAACTGGCAGCATCGTGTTTATTTGAGGCACTCACGTGATTTGCTGTCACCAGGATCGTGGGAGCGGCGCTAAATTTATCCTGTGTAAAAATCATGATAGGGCAGTATTCAATTGAGTGTCGAAAGTAATTACGCGATTGCTCTGTTTGCTGTAATTAGATGAACCAACTTTCTAACCAATCAGATGCAATACTAAAACGAATTGCGACATAGTCACTGTCGTCTTCCCGCGCTTGGTGCCGGCTGCGTTTGCTTGCCTTGCGTTCTGATTGGCTAGTGAAACAAAAGCTTGTTTACTTCGATTTCTGATTGGCTGAAGAGTGTGTTTTCTTCAAAACGTGAATGACTCTGCTATCGTTTCGGCAGTTTTGGTTTTAGGATCCTCAATTGAAAACCCTCTATACGGTTATCATAGAGTGGTTTTCAAATTTGTACTGTAAAACCAAGACCACAGAAAATACAGTCCGCGTAGACAATCAAATGAACCTAACACTTTGAATCTCAAGCGCCTCAATGTAGAGTTTTTTTGATGCAACCTTGTAAACAAATCAAAAGACAGAAAAGAACCAAAAAACACGAATGAAAATGGAAGGAGCCCTAGACATAATCTGGAGCTTGGCACCTGTCAAAATTAAATTTAAGCTAAAGGAAAAAGGGTGCGTACAGTATATAAAACTTGAAAATTACAGTTTCGTCCAAGACCCCTGCTAAGAAAGGCGACAGCATATATATTATTTTGGAATAAGATCGCAGGTTTTTCTCCAGCTCCCAGCCTCTCCCTAAGGAACCTTAGTTCATTTGTCGTTTCTTTAATTTGAAGTTCTCGAGAGAGAATTTGATTCTGCCACGAAAGTTGTACGTCCCTCAACTTGATTCGTGGAATTGACAAAAAATAAAATAAAATAAAGTAAACGATTTTCCAAGAGTGAAATTCATGGAGTTATCCACAGGTCCCGTTAAAATTCCATATGAACCCTGCAAAAAGAGGAACGTTTTAGCGACTGAGTAGTTTACGATACACAGTAGGTGCTTACCAGCGGAAATGTAACTTCCTTGCATTTTGTTCCAGTCCACCATTCGGGAAGACGAGTTTTTCCCGCCACTCCTCCGTCCGGTGCCCCCTGGTAAGCCATCCAGTCCACAGTTGCAAACTCCTCGGTAGAACGATGGTTTCGTCCTGCCGCCGTCACGCAAACCTAATGAGAGCGATTTAAAGCGGTTATTAGGGTAGAGGCATCCATTTTAAGGCCTTTTTGAAAACGTTAAGCAGCATAGGCACGAAGTAAGCAATGTACATCCTGCAAATGACGCCATCATATCAGCCAGTTTTGGACAGGTTATGACAAGTCTCTTCTTGATTGGTAAAAATAGGTTTCCTCTCCAAAAAGGTCACGCTTTCTTCAAACACGTTTAACAATGATTCTCTTATACTGTTTTCCATTAGCTTGAAATCAACTCGGTCAAGAGGTTTTCTGAAGAGCTGGTGAAACCTAGGAATTGACGAATTCAAGATGGTAGATGAGTGGAAAACGTGACGTAATTTCTGCTTGATGAGACGTCATTGTTTTTAAGTAAGATAAAAAGATTGTTTTCGACAAGTGAGAGAAACTGCTCTTTGCACTGTGCCTTGAAATTCAAACCAACCTGACAGTACACAGAGAATGAAAGCGGAAGTTGAAGAATAACGAGAAGGAGATTTTGAATCATACCGTAACTTTGTTTGCACAAATTAATCATTTAGCTTTTCTTTTACCTGAAAACTCTCGTGATTGACAATTTGTACCCAAGACACCGTAGCTTCGTGGATGTAGTTATCCCTGCTGATGTTCCAGTGGTTTGTCGTTATCTGCACGTGTACTTCCTTGTCCGGATAGAAGGAAAATGGTGGGAACCTCACCAGTTCACAAGCGGTCTCTGCCCACTGCACTTGCCGCGTTAAGGCTACTCTTCCTGTCTTGACAGGAAACCCTGAACAATACGACGTGAAAATACTTCATGTCAGGTGACGAAACTAAAGAATATTTCATGTTTTCGTGAGGTTAATGATGCCTTCGTGATGCCTTTCTGAAGAATTGTATAACATTCTGTGATGTGTCTGCAGGGATAACCTTGCATTAAAAAATGTGCATACTCATTAACCGTAGGCCCCGCCTTCCAAAATTGTCTGGGACGTTAAAGATCCCACACTTGTTCGTCATTTTGTGCTGGTCTATCGGCTCTCCCAAGTATGCATACAGCATGGTGTCGGAGTAATTGGCTGCTCGCTGTCGCTGTAACCCTGGCGTACCTAATACTTAAAACTAAACTCAACTGAGAAAATCAAGGCTCAGTTAAAAATTAAGGCAACAAATGGGCAGAAATCTTCCGGTAATTCATTAATTAACCCTCCCCTCTCTCTTTGTTGGTCACGTGACCTTCCTGTTTCCCATCTTCCTTCGGTCTTCGCCTCGTTTATACGGTCAGGTCTATGCCATCCCCCTCCCACGACCGCCCTTGTTGTTTCCCTTCCGCACCCACCTAAATAAAGAGTCTGCCTTTGCATTCACAGTCCGGACCTTCTGAGAAGGGAGGGGGGGGGTAGGTAATTGCTTTAAGACATTTTCTGGGGAAGGGGATATTCTAGTGTAAACCAGGCATTGTCTCACCTGTACAACTTCCTGGGTGATACAGTGTGTGGTTACTCTTTCGTTTACAGGCGTCCAGAAAAAACAGGCACTTGTTTTTGAAAGTAGTGGAGTTGGAAGAACATACAGGCTCCTCGTAGAAAGGACAGTTGTCATCGCATACGCAACGGGCATCAAATGCACTGAAAGCCTTGCAGACGGCGTAGTACTCACAGGTAACGTTAGTGCAGGGGTCTAGATCTTGGAAAACAAAACATGAAATGTCAGCAAACATTTCTTTTTTGACCGATTCAACGCTCTCTTCCAGTAATTGGCGTCTTTCACGTAAACTATCCTCTTGTTCTTTCAACCTTTCACTCGGAAAATTGCCGGAAGCTGCCACTGTATTCTTGACTACCATCAAATGCTTTTTCTCGTCAAAGGAGAATCCCTTAGGAGTTGAAAGGTTAATTTGTCATTTAAAATCAGCACCTCCTCAGAGCCTCCAGATAGACGACAGAATTGCGACAACGCTTATCAAGAAAGGGATTACATTCCGATAAGATAGCCAAAAGCTATCACTGTATTAGTTCTTGCAGTCCCTGTTACCGCTCATCGTTTAATGTCTCCTAGAAGATTGGAGCAAATCAGAAAGTTGTATAAAATATAGGTTACAAGCCTTAAAACCTGGGTAAGCTTAATCAAAGAACTCAAGTTGATTCAAGTTAAAGAAACTGTGTTACCCCGTCATTGGGGAGTGAAGAATCAAACATGTTTCAGCATGGACGACGAGGTTAAGTATCGATCGGCATTTTTAAAGAAGTTACTATGCGCTTCCCAGTGGTCAATTTACCTCATAAACTGAGCTGATACTAAAACAACTTGTTGAAATCTTAATAGAAGGGGACAAGTACGTTGTGTGAATCACACTGGACTCTGAAAAAAAAAAAGACCGAAACATCTTAATACCTCCCATGACAACATAGTCCACTGTTGCTGGGTCGTGTGAGCTGCTTAGGCCTTGACTGTCTTTGATGCACACTTTCAAAGATGTGTGGGTGATTTCCTGCAACAAATTAAAGATAATGGATTGCTTGATGGTATTTTTCTTTTCACTGCGGTAATGTCAAAGCACTCAATTCCTGATATTTTGATGGTGATTTCATGCAAGCCAAACTTCAGATACCTCATTAAATGAATATTTGAAATAGAGATCCCCAGTTCAAGGTACTAAAATGAAACTTAAGAATTCCGAAAACTCAATAAAAGAACGTATAATTGATCACTCGACCACCGCCTTCAATCTGAACTTAACGGTAAGGGCCAACAACAACAACAATTCAATGACAACGACAACAACAACGACGAAGACGACGACATCGACAGCGACGACGATAGCTACAACGATAGCTGTACAGGGAGACTTGGGACAAGCAAGGAGCAAGGACAGGTGTGCTTACCTCTATCCATGCATTTAAAGCGTTGCTATAGCGACCGTCTAAATGACTTAATGCAATGGTGATGTTGTCATGGCTTGCCGACAAAAGGGCAATGGGCGGCTCGTAGAAGGGGTTCTCGAATTTGAGATCCTAGTCCAGAAAAAACAAAACAAAACAAAACCAAAAAGATAAGAAAAAAACATGACGTAAGGCGGACTTCTTTAAATTGGACCTTGAATAAGATCATTTTAGTTGATGTGAAACAAAATAACGAAATTTAATGTGGAAAATGATTTCTATGGTGCAGACATATTTTTAGTCTATGCTCAAAACCCTTCTGGTTCGTCACGACGGTTTTATCATGGTTTTCTGTGAGCATTGTATTCTTGCCAAGATGATCTCGTCAGGAAAGGAACACCATTCGGTGGAGATTTATGGATAGCATAGAATGTGACTAATTTAGCACAGAGCTGTTTTCACTTGAGTGTTGAAAGGTAAGTAATTACGGGATTGCTCTCAATTGGTTGTGGTTTGTTGTCTAATTGGTTGAAAAAACTCGCACGAACTTTTCAACCAATCAGATGCAAAGCTAAAACCAATTAGGCATGCCCCTATTGCGCTGGGCACTTTCTGAGCACTTTTTCGAGTTTGGAGCACTTTTTTTACGTTTCTAGCACTCTTGAGCACTTTCTTGACTTTTCGGCAAATTTTGAGCGATTTGTTCGTATTTGCGGCAACATTTAAGCACTTTTTCCAATTTTCCACATGTTTAGAGCAATATATTTTTTCGAAACGTTTTCAGTAAGCCGATTTACTCATAAAGTTGAATATTTGCAACCTTGTCGCCTGACGTTCGTCATTAGAAATGCACGTGCAATTATCCTTTTAACCGTTGAAACAGCCGATTTTGATTGGCTTGTGTATCTTACAGAACTTTTAGCGCCCTTCGCTGTTCAGTGCAGCTTCTGACGAAAACTTTGTTTGTGATTGTGTGGGATTGTGTAACAAAGCAGCTTAGCGAGTCTGAAGACGTCGAAATCAGTATTGATCCAGTTACAGTAGCAGTAAATTCTGGACACCAGAAGGCACATCGATAGCACGAAATAGAAATGTTAGGAGTATCGTTGAAGAGCAGGGTTGTTTCCAGACAGAATTCAGGATCGCTGGTAACAGCAACAAACTAATTTATTTCCGCAAGGTAACTCCACAAATTTACAGCACTAAGCTTCCTCACATAAACCGATCTCTCTAACAGCAGAAACTCTTGCCCTTATATACATGGGCTTTAGGGTTCCAGAAACTTCTATTAGGAGCTAAATTAAGTAGCTTGACACAGTTTCTGTTCTGAATAATTACGTAAGGGATGGAACGCTCTGGACTGTTCTTATGGAAATTGGTTACGGCTGAATGACTTGCGGTTCTAGATTGTTCTGGAACTTGACTAAGACAATTTTTCGTAACAAGAAAATTGCCAACTAACGAAGGAAAGAATTGGCAGAGAAGAAGCGTTAAAACCATGCACTGATGTGTGTGCTTTAGAAATTATACTGAAACTGAACTTGACGGTTGAAGAGCTAGACTGAATCGATCTTGGGTTTATATATTAATAAAGAATTCTTGTTCGAAAAAAACATTGGCGTTTTACTTCTATAGTCACCTTTAAGACAACTGAGGGCTAATGCTTTGATAAAACCGAACATGTGCTAGGAAATAATTAAAAATTATGAGCAACTTTGGAACACTATTTCTAAATTTCAAGCACTTTAATTTTTCAAAGATTCGAGCACTATTTGATAATAATTTGCAATTTTTTGAGCACTTTTTCGCCATTTTTCCAGCCCATTGGGGACATACTTATGCAAAATAACCATTACTTTCACAGAATACTCGTTTTTGTGGAAAAGCTTATTCCAGTTATTCCGTTAATCATAAACAGGAA
>BLFK01000257.1:1066661-1071661 GCA_014634185.1 Astreopora myriophthalma | reverse complement strand
TATAAAGACAAAAGAATAATTTATCGTCCGCCATCTATTAATACGGTGTATGGAAAAAGTTGAAACGGTGTCCCGGGTGGACGAGCTATCCGTAGCTGACAGTATACAAGCCAGTTCACTGGATATAACCCAAGCGATTAGCCCAGCTTAGCCTAAAAAAGAAGTAAATAAATAAATAATAATAATAATAATAATATACGCGAAAAGTCATTGTAGTGCCTGTTGTTATTGGGGCCCTTGGAGCCATATCAGTCAACTTTAAGGAGTACATGAATTGAATCGGCGTGAACGTGAGGTTGGAAGTGATCCAGAAAACTTGAGCATTGCTCCCTGTAAGAAGAAGGAATAGAGAGACCTGCGACCCGTGGTGACTTGTTGTAACCCGCTCCCAAGGACTTAACAAGGTTGACTATCCTGCCTGAGTCTATAATGAATGGACATGATAAATGATAATGATAATGATAATGATAAATGATAATGATAATGATAAATGATAATGATAATGATAATGATAATGATAATGATAATGATAATGATAATGATAATGATAATGATAATGATAATGATAATGATAATGATAATGATAATGATAATGATAATGATAATGATAATGATAATGATAATGATAATGATAATGATAATGATAATGATAATGATAAATGATAATGATAATGATAAAAGAAGAAGAAATATTCAAGTGCTAGGGTAACCCAGGCACAAGGGGCACAAGGGGCACAAGGGACACAAGGGTTACTCAACAACAACAACAACAACAATAGTTTATTTACATTTCCATTCTTACATAAGATTACAATGTTTTCTATACTTAGAAAAAGAGAAGAGAAATTAGACAGTTACTAAGATACTAAAATATAAGTTACATACAGGGAAATGCCAAGCATCTAAATAAACCGTAAGGTTTTCTAGTTAGACACTAGACCTGCTTAGTATCATAGAGTATGCAGACATCTATACACACACCAAAAACAAAAGACGCACTATCACACTAAATAATTAATTAATTAATACTCTACCTGTTCCACCACGCTTTATGAATAACCAACTGGTTGCATCCTCTAGTTGGTTTCCTAACGCTGTTGTGCTTATTTGAATCGCTTCTTTCTATACACTTCAGTTTACTCTACCCACTTCAGTTCACTCTACTCTTTATTTAGTAACCGTACTTCACTCTAGTCTCTTTATTGAGTGAAAGGAATCGTAGACTGCAGTGAGAATGTCACACGCGTGACTAATGAGGAATCTTCAATGAATAATTAAGTAGCATTAAATATCACGAAGACCAACACTTTTCTAAAGTTAATTACCTTATCGCCTTATAGGGTAAAGACAACTACCGCGCAAGTAGATGTCGCACGGCCTACAGAATGATCTTCTTTGTTGATTTAGTGGAAACCCAATCCATTAGCAAACAAACTCGTTCCAATACGAGGTTAGTTTTGCATGGCTCTGATTGCTGCAGCTACTAACTCAGTTCTCCTATCAATATTTGATCAAACGGGCTTCGAAAAACATGATATATGACGATTTTTGCACATTCTTGAGGAACTGAAGCATCGTATTGAGAAGTGCCAGTGACCTATAGACCTCATCACCTTTTTAACGACCACACAAAATCCGACAATTTATTCCGCTTAGAGGTTCTTCTAAATTGGGCTTGTTGAGTTCTTGAGGGTAGATAAGAACGCTGTCTCAGTTTGACTTCCGCGTTCACCTTTTTGACATTTGTGACTTCTTAAATGACTATGCCCATCTTGTTCTTCGTTTCGATCTTCAGTTTGACCTTGCGATGCATATGGAGTTAAAACTCAACATGACGGCTAATCACAAGAGTGGACTGCGAGTCATCCACAATAGTAATTGCTTTTGCATGGAAAAACATCACTGGCCTGATGAGTAACAGCTTGTTTCCATAGAGGAGGAATGAATGACTTACCCAGCAAGGTCGTAGAAAGGGGAGAGGCACAAACACACAAGCATAAAAAAAAGTTTAAAATAAAATTTCATCACCCAGAGATTTCAAACAATATGTCAATAATTCAGAAAGGAATCATTCCCAATAAACTGAAAAATATCGATTTTCCCAATTAATGTTTTTACTTGACAACAAGAACGATTAAAACCCACAAGAGATCGAAATCAGACAAAAATGTGACAAAATATGTGGTATGTCTGGACCCAAAACTCTCTACTTTTGAAATACTCTACAACAAGTTTCTTAAAAACCTTCGTGTCCCCTAGTTTCTCAAGGCTCGCTACGACCCTGCACAATATACGTGAGAGTGTGGTAAAGGGTATTTTTCATGACTCGCGATCGGCTCCTTTTTCCCCCCTGAAATGTGAATGGCTAGTTTTTCCCTCGTGAATCGTGATTTCCAGCCGTGAGGCGTGATTTTGCAAAATTCTTCCATGAAACGAGAAATGCATGTTTAATTCGCTGTGAACTGTGATTTTCATTATGTCTTCGTTTTCGTGACCTGTGAAAAAAACAGTTTATTTTCCGTGAAACGTGATCTAGCCACCCAATACCATCCCCAAGTGACATTCAAGGATGTAAAAGAATCACTCTAGCAAGAATTTCACTTTCATGGCCAGTGAGGAAACTTGGAAAGGATAACATTGATTCACTCATAATTTAAAAAAAATGAAAACAAATGAAAAAAAAAACAAAACTGTAACGGACTACAACTGACGTAGAACAAAAGACACAAGACAAAACCAGTTGGAAGCAATACCAGACCACAATGGATCAACAACAATGTAACTGAATGCTCAGTCTCTGATATTCGACGAAAGACCCCCAATAGACGAGTCCGTAGCTAACAGAAGCGTTTTATGTGTTTGCATTAAAATAATTTTCAATCGAATCACGGTTAGCTTACCGTCAGAGAAACGCATTTGCAGCAAAAGCACCTGAACAGCGAAAAAAACGAAGACTTGCCTTGGTGCCATTTCGACCTTAGAGCTAACAACCTCGCTTTCACTTTGGAGAGCACTGCTTCTGCACCCTTTACAACGATTCTTTTAATCCGCCCTTCCCGGGATTGGAATGAGGAAGATGGCACCATTTGATCACGCGTTTCAGCACAGAAAGCCTGTTTTTATTACAGAAAGATAACTTCTTAAGCTGTCACCAACCATTAGATGTTAAGGACGCATCTTTAAATGACTTGCGTTTGTTTTTATTTTTGCCTTCCTTTTGACATTTAAACTATAAATTGCGAAGTTGCAGATAGCATTGCGCTGCTTTAAATGTTCCGATCAGCCTTCGCGAACTCCAGCTGGTTTGTAAGATACACTGAAACTTGTGTGAAACTTCTGAAACGGTTACGTACGGAGCCATTCCATTCTTGTTAAGCGGAACTGAAGCCGTTCCTGCAAGGACCCCAAAAGGGTGAATGACTGATCGATTGATTTCAATTTTCGTGCATACGGATGAACATAATTTCGTGAACTCGATCAAACGAGGTGAAAGAGTCGCATCAGTCACGTGCCATGCAAAGAGAACATCAGCTGATTAGGACTCTTACCTTTACAAATGATGCTTATCAGCGTAAGATAAAGGACTGTTTTGTGTGAATAACCTTTAAGGGAAACATATTCAAGACTCCCATTGTTAGCTATAGTTTTCTGGTGATTAATTTCAGTTAGGTTTGTTATTTGTCGCTTGATTAATATACAATAAACGAAATGCCTGACCGTCACGTTTTTTATGCCAAGATAGTACCGAGAAAGGTGAGGATTTTCCATTGGAATGTGGAAGTGGTTGAGTGGTAATACATTTCATTAATGGAATTAAATTAACAGCACTGGCAAGACCATTGATTTGATTTCGAACAAGAAGCCCACGTAATCCTTTAATACAGATTTGAATCCAGTTCCCTCCGAACTAACAAATGCATGCACCACAGTGTTGACGGCTTCCAACTTTGTAGTCAATCTTTTGCTAAACATTCCAAGCCGTTTTTTCCCACAGGGTAAGAATGCCATGTTGATTCTGCTTAATGACATATTATACACTAACTGAGACAGAAAAATATTAATCGTGTCTTTCGACTATATTTCGACTAGTGCCCCCACCCCTGGGACTAAACAGGCGCGCAGATGGAATTGACTGATGTATCAAGGCGGGGATAGACCCGAATTTGAATGGAATTTTAAGAGGTTTAGAGAAGGGATAAAGAGTAAGAAAATTAGTTTTGAAACACTAACAGACAGTTGAACCCAACCAAGAGCACCCGAGGTTGGTACGTACGGGATCGTTTGGGTGTGAATATACTACTTTTAAACTTCAAGTTCTAATTTTTAGACTACATGAAATCTTCACTTTTTCTTATTTCTCCGTCAAAAATTCACTTCTCTTTTGAGAAAATCTCCTCCCAAATATAGTTACCCAAAAATGTACAAGACACCACGAAACATCGATTCGTGTTTTGAGCAGAGGGTTTTAGCACTGCCTGGCTAAAACGCGAAGGAGATATTTGCATTAAACCCATTTTAAGCAGCGGGAAAACGACTTTCAGGTTTACCCCCACCTCAAGCGCATCCGCGTTTGCTTCAACGAGGTTAAAAGGGTATGTTGAACACGTTCTGTTTTGGTTTGATTAAATGACGCTCTATTTTTAGTACAATGCTATTTACTTTGTGTATGAGACACAGATGATTTATAACAAAATTAAGCAGCAAAAGCCATTAAATAAATAATATCTAGCTAAAACTCAGTGACTTCAGTTGCAAACAACACGAAGTAGGAACCATTACTGAAGACAGCTTTCAGATATCTTGATCAGGTAACGCAGATTGCTAGGTTAAGCGTCAGTGTGCGAATCTGTGCGATCCTTAGTTCGTCTCGAAAAGAAATTTAATTCATGGATTGACGAGACAGAATTGAATAACATGCAGTTACAGCACTATACCAGGAGATTCAGTTTTACATTTTACGAAACTGCGGCGAGGGCGTAGACCCCCCTACCTCTACCCCC
>BLFK01000257.1:982700-1046065 GCA_014634185.1 Astreopora myriophthalma | reverse complement strand
CCCCCCCCCCCCCCCCACTCCTCCTGTTATACTTAAAAATAGGAGAGTTAACTTGTATGTTGAGTATTTTATTTCTTTCTTTCTTTCTTTCTTTCTTTCTTTATTTATTTTTTTTACGCAAAAGCCCATATTTATTACATGACCTGGTGGGCCAATAATCTTCCATTGATACTACATCTTTACAATGTAGCTTGATCATTACACAACCTACAGCGTACTGTACATGCTTACAACTATAAAATTACTGATCTTACCGAAGAATGATTTAAATGCATACACCTAAGGCTCTCCAGGCATTCTGTAGTTTAACCCATTTACAGTCCACTGCCGGAGCAAACTTGACAAATAATACACAGCGCGGAGTTTGAGTAACACTATGGGTTAATTGCATCACTTACTCTGAAATTCTTGGCGAAGAGCTTGGGTAAAGGCACGTCCGACCACCTGAGCTCCTACTATGATAATTTGAGCTATAAATCTTGCCTGTGAAAATAATATCACAATATCAGTACCGATAGAAAGCATCAGTTCTCGCCAATACACTGAAACACTCACCATGTTGAAGGAGAAAGTCTCAGAGCTAAATGTACGCAATACGCGTTTTTTCCGACATCTTGTTCGACAACTTTGTAACCGATCAAAGTAGTTCCCAGTCTCACTCTTTCAGGAAGTAAATGAGCTATCATGTAACGAACAATAGACTGTCCAAAGGTAAACATCGAATTTTCGAGCAGATTCTTATCGGATTCTGACATTTACACAGATTGATAAAGGAAATACATGTATCTTATTATATGATTTGGTGTCAGGGCGTGAAATATCGCTGTATATCTGTGCGAGTTCTGCTGCATTCTTAGAAGCAAGCCACGAATTAAGAGATTTATTATCCAACCTTCAATTAATTAATTCAAAATCATCCTCGTCCCCAGGGGCAGCGATTCTTTCGGTCAGCACCAAGAATAACGACCTCTCGCTGGTTCCCAACTGTAAGCATTAGATAAAACAGTGCGTACCATGCAAATATCTAACTTTGCAAGTACATGGAGGCATTTTGAAGGGTTTAACATTCCTATAATAGCAAGAGGCTACACGTAGTCTATAATCTGGCCGATTTCCCGCTCAACGTTTACTGACTGAATGCCTTTCTGGGTAACGCACAGTTAAAATTCGGAAATTAAAAATCTCCCCTCCTCCCTCCTTTTTTAATCATGCAACAATCACGGTTAAACTTGCAACCAAATCTGTTTCAGGAGAAGCTACGTTCGCGTGAGGATTAAGACTTGCTTCTCCTCTAGTAATACCCAGCATTTGGAGTAAGAGCCGAATCATTAACTACACGTCTTCACAGTAACATCCACCTGGCCCACCTTGCTCGAGAGAGACTGAGATCGATTTTTGAGCAAATTATCAGTCGCGACCGGAGGACCGGAAATTCAACCTCAGTCTCGAGCCGTCTCACTGCTAAGGTGGCTTTAGAGGATATTATAGTGACTGACATTCATCCACAAGAACAACCTTGCTTGAGAGAGGAGTGAGGTCGATTTCAGAACCAGTAAATTATAATTCGCGATCGGCGATTCACTTTATACTTTCTGTCTAAAAGGGATAGTGATTTTGGTGAACGTTATAATAGATAGGGGAATCTAGATTGAGTACGACAACGGTTTTTTCGGGCGCACTTAGCACGCACACTTGGAAAAGAAACCAGAAATTCATCCTCAGTCTTATAGCTTTCTCTGCTAGAGTGGTTTCGGCGGTTGTTATAATAAGAATATTTAATATCCACCAATCAAAAGACGGGTGAGATCGATTTCGGAATGAAATCTAACTCACGACCGGATTGTCAACCGAGTCAGTCTCTTCAGCTAGGGTGGTTTTGCTGGATGTTATAATAAGGCGGTTTTCATTTGAGTGTTGTAAAACTAAAATCAAGGTAAATTACAGAGCCAATCGCGTCGTTATAGGCGAATCATAGCCTTCAGCCAACCAAAAATCGAAGGAATTCACGAATTACAACGCAAAACAGGTAAAGGCAGCCGGCTGCAAGCGAGAGAAAATGCGAGTAACTAAGTCGCAATTGTTTTTAGTTTTGCATCTCATACCGAGCAAAGCAAAACCAAAGGAACTGCGTAATTATTTTAGACACTCAATTGCAAACTGCTCTCATAATACCCACCAAAAATTCACTGGATCTAGGAAGGTCATAGTTAATTGACGCTATTACAAAACCAAAACAAAACCGAGTTAACTCTAGACCTTTATTTTCTTGTCATCATGTGGTAACATTGCTTTACGCTGATGTAAGTCCACTCGAATTAGAATGAAATTTTATGAGGTTTAAAAAGGGATAAAAGGAAGAAAATTAGTTTCGAAACACCAAAAGACAGTTGATCCCCACCCAAGAGCACCCCAGGCCTGTAGAGTACCGTTTGGGCGTGCACATGTACTACATTAAAACTTCACTATTTCTCACAATTTTCCTCCCCTCGTTCCAAATATACCCCCAAATCATACAAAATCTTTCAAAACACCGCACATCGATTCATGTTTTGAGCATAGGGTTTTGACATTGCTTGAAACGCGAACGAGATATTTGTATTAAACCCATTTCAAACGACGAAAAAACGGCTTTCAAGTTTACCCGTCCCTTACTTTGAGACAGAAAACGAGCGCACACTTGAGGTAGCTAGATATAAAACGAGGTCACATTGACCGGGAAGGGAGCTTATTGTAGTCTCGTTACCAAACGCGTTCCAAGAGCTTTTCCAAGGGAAAAAAAAACGATAAATGAGGCCACACCCTTTCGGAACGAAAATAAATGACCATACGGGAATTCGTGTGTATGTGATAACTGAGATTAATTAATAGGCCAATAGGACAAAACGATGACCAGTGAACTGCAAAACTTCTCGTGAGAATTGGAGTTTGAACTCCTACCCCATTGAAGTGCCCTCTTTGAAGAAAATACGTCCACGTGGTCACGACTTCCAAATAGCGGCCATCTTGGATTTGCCAATATCTGGCTTTCTAGTTTACCTCAAGTAAATCGAAACTGCTAGAGCAGTTATAAAATGAAAACAAAAAGAACAAAAAACAAAGCAAAACAAAACAAGAAACAACAACAAAAAACAAAACAAAACAAAAACAAACAAACAAATCAAAAATTCGGGAAGAAAAGTTATTTTTAATGGGAAAGAATTTTCCACAAATTGAATTGCCGTGGTAACTGCACTATTTTCGGCGACGAATAGAATTCGAAGTTCCAATCAAAGCATTGAGTCGAATAGTTTCGTACGAAATTGTTGCCAGATACTTTTTAGCAAAATGCCAAACCCCCATGCCTTTCATTTTATATTTGAGAAGTTGTCAATGAGAGAAATTGACGCATGCGGAATCCGCCTCCAACAGGTCTAGTTAATAAATAGATTCCACGCTGGTGCTCGTCTGTTCAGTAATAGATTATAGACTCAAGCACACAAGCACACGAGCACACGAGTCGTTAGGAGGGCTTTTACAGGCATTCTTACCATATCTTGACTTTTTCTGTGATCTATATTAATGGACATTCGCACGGTAGCATGGAATCTATTTGTTTTATTAGTAAGGGAAAGAAACGAAACAGAAAATGATCATGACGTCGTGAGTGCGTCTGTCCTCCAATAGATCATAAGAACGAATCGAAAATGGCATAGCAGCTAGCCATATGGTCTGATCTTCATCTGTGTCTTTGTCAAAGTATTGAAGTCCTTCCACGAAGACCAGATGACACCGTCAGCGAAAACACCATTTTGTCGTCCTACATTGTAATATTTTCCATTTAAGTTTGACTCAAAGGAGTCTTTGTACCACCATGCGCCGTGAAAGAGTCGCGCGCAATTTGCGGCGGAGCAGTTTCCATGATTGCGGTCTTTTGTAGAGAAAGGAAGGCCAATATGCGGTGTTAGGGAATCACCAGAAGTTCCTAAATAGTACAAAGGCAATAGAATAAGTTCAGGTATAGCAAGAACCCACTCGCCGTCAGCAGGTTGCCCTGGTGTCGCCATAGGTGCTTAAATGAATAGAAAACGTTTCTTCTTCCTCCACATTGGTCCTAATTAAGTCTTCTATTTGGCCGTTTCATAAAACAGATAGATAGGTTGATGAATACCAGTGTACGCTATTTTTAGCCGATTGGTCATCAATGACGTTATGGACTGTCGCGACTGGTCAGCAGCGATGACGTGATAAACTGTCGGGTGTTTTGGGGAGGGGGCGAGGGAAAAGCCTCGATTCCAAGAAAAGAACCTCATACAAGGTTCGTACCCAATTAAAGAACTTTTTAAGGCCATTCAAGGATACAATTTTCATTTTCAAGGACTCAATGCAGTGAAAAATCGAACCAATGGAATGGGTCTTAACCGATCTTTTTCCACCATCTTGTGTCGTTACGTCTTTGCCAGAAACATTTTTTTTTTCGGCGGTATTAGCCACTACTTGACAATCCGAGTTTTTGGATGCCGTGAGAAACAAATTTCAAGGACTTTCCAGCACCAAATGCAATTTTCGAGGACTTTCAAGGCCTTGAAGGTTTAGTTTTGAAATTCAACGACTTTCAGGGCGCCTGCGAACCCTGTCTCGCAATAGAAACACGTAGCTGCTGATCCATAGAAACTAGTCTTCATGTTTCCAGCATTTGGTAATAGATAGTTTAAGATACATGGACAGCTTACACCGAGGACGGCTGGCCGGAAGTAAATTTTGCGCTTAGACCACATTACGCATGCCTTGTCCACGCGGACTGTAGTCCCGTCTGCGTCGAGGACGTGACGAAGTGAAGTATTGCCGTCCATCAGTCAACGTGGGCACTGCTATTGTGATTTTCCCATGAAATTCTATATATTTTTAGCCTTTCGAATTCTGTTAGATGAACATTCTTTGTGATTTCTTGCTGTTGTCAGTAAAACCAAGAGGGTTTTAAGTTGCAAATACCATTTCACTTTGCCCTCAGTCACGGCGGAAGAAGAATTTCAACTGTAAGCTTAAACACAAAAATTAACTACAGCTGGCTTGTTGTCTTTATACATTACATTACATTTACATTACTGCTGCCGTGGGCCGAGCCCACATAGCCCCAACACAAACGACCGCCACTCCTTGCGGTCCTGCGCTGCCACTGTTGCCTCTTCGAAGGAAGTTCAGAGTCTTGTAGGTCTCTCGACACTGTATCTTTCCAGCGCATGCGTTGTCTGCCTGGGCGACGGTGCCCTCGTGGTTCCAAGTGGAGCAAGCGGCGGGGCAACCGAGTTTGGTGCATACGGGTGACATGTCCGAGCCATGTAAGACGTTTGTGTCGTAAGATGTTAATGAGCGGTACTTGGCTGGTCCTCTCGAAGATCACTTCATTTGGCACATGGTCTTGCCAGGAGACGCCAAGAATTCTTCTTAGGCATCTAGTGTGAAACGCTGCTAGTCGTTTCTCTTCCTGGACGGTGGTGTTCCAGCTTTCTGAGCCATACAATAGAGTCGATAGTACTACTGCTTGGTAAATAGCAATTTTCGTGGGCATCTTGATGGATTTGTGGCGCATGACAGGTAGGAGTCTGTTGAAAGCATTAGCTGCTTTTCCAATACGGTTGTCTAGTTCAGGTGTGAGGTTGCCGTTATGTGATATTGTGCTTCCCAGATAGACAAATTGGTCAACATTTTCAGGAGAGTTTTGATTGCTCAAGATGGTAGTGATATCATTTCTTTCCTTTGCCACGTCCATGACCTTGGTCTTCTTCGAGTTGATAGTGAGACCAACCTTTCTTCCCTTCTCTTCTACTTCAGATGTTGCGTGTTGCAGTCTCTGTTCTGACTCTTCAATCAAGGCTATGTCGTCCGCAAAATCGAGATCGGATAGTCGCTGTTGTTGGTAGCGAGAACTTCTTCGTTTTTCAAGTACAATCCCTAGGTCGTTCTTGTCCAGAGAGTTCTTGAGAACCCAATCGATGACGACGCCGAACAATAGTGGGGACTGTAATGTATGCCCATAATTTGGCGCGCTTAATTATGCGAGCCTCGTTTTCAAAAGGGGGAATGAGAAGAACCGCCATCTTGGCTAGGAGTAACTAGTGTTTTCTAAATAGAATTAAATTAAAGAAACACTTTACCGGGACCAAACACAGCCCTGTCTAACTCCTGTTGTCACTTCAAACCAGTCTGTCATTTCATCATCTACCTTCACGCAACATGTTAAGCCGTCATATGTATTCTTCATGATGTTAATTAACTTCCTTTGAAGCCCATAGGATTCGACTATCTTCCAAAGCGAGTCTCTCTGGATGCTGTCAAATGCAGCCTTGAAGTCAATAAAGTTGATCTTAACAGGTATCTGGAATTCAAGGCTTTTTTCTACAAGTTGGCGAAGGGCAAAACACTGATCGGAGCAGGAGCGTCCCTTTCGAAATCCAGCTTGATTCTCTCTAAGGCGTTCGTCAACAGCATCTCTAATACGCAGCAGGACCAGGGTGCAGAAAACTTTTCCAGCTATACTCAGTAGAGTGATGCCACGATTATTGGCACAGATTGCGATATCGCCTTTCTTTGGTATTTTGACAATAACCTCCCTCTTCCAGTCTTCCGGTATTCTTTCACTAGCCCACACTTCAATACATATTCGCAACAGCCATTTAATCAATTTAACGCCACCTGCTTTCAGCATCTCGCCTGTGATCTTATCATATCCTGCAGCCTTATTGTTTTTAAGGTTCCTAACTGCTCGGTCGACTTCGTTTTTGGTAGGGGGACTCAAATCAATTTCCAGTTCATCGAATTCAGCAGTTATGTCCTCTAGAGGACTGACAGATGGTTCTACATTTAGGAGCTCTCTGAAGTACTCTGCCCATCTTTCCAGTTTCTTTTCCTTGCAGTCAATTACTTTACCATCTTTGTCTTTAACCACTGATGTATTTCGGGTATTTTTCCCAGTCAAAGTTTGAACACTCTGGTAGACTTCTCTCTGACTCTTTCTACTTGCTGCTTAATCAATCTCAGATGCTTGCATATCAATCCAGTTCTTCCAGTCCTGCTCTGCGCTGTTTTTAACTTTCTTGTCTAATTCTCTGTAATTGCTCTTGTTTTCCTCTGTTTGGGACTGATCTTTCACTTTTCTTAGCATTTCTGCGATGTTCGATGAGTTCAGGCGTTCCTGGACTTATCCAGGCTTGTGTTGACTGGTTTGGTAGCCTACGGTCTTCTCTGCTGCAGTGTAGACTGCATCACGAAAGCCGTTCCATTCGTGATCCACGTCTGGCTCGGATGACAGGTCCAACAAAGCATCAAAGCGGTTGGCTATATTGATCTGGTAGTCTCTTGCCAGTTGGGGGAGGAGTAATTCTGCATCCATCAGCTTAGGGTTTTTGATCTTCTTTCCCTGTGCAGCCAGCTTAAGTTGGATCTTGGCAATAACAAGCTCGTGGTCGCTCCCTAAGTCAGCCCCCCTGAAAGCCAGGACATCGAGAAGTGATTTTCTCCATTTGCCGTTTATTAATACATGGTCAATTTGGTTGTGAGTATTACCATCAGGTGATGTCCAAGTACACTTGTGGATGGTTTTGTGTTGGAATAGAGTTCATAAAGAACCATAAATTCTTCATCGGTCAATACCTTTTCTGCAAAAGCAATTACAACCATTTCGCGAGCTTTTCTTGACGATGCCAGGCAAAATGCATTAGACGGGCATCAAACGCTACCGTCCTGGGCCTAAGACTTCACGATGTGAAAAGTTTTCAGCCAAGAAAGTCGTCATTGACCCACGCCTCCGAGTCCAATTCTAGCGTCCTCCAGGTCAGCAGTCCAGGTATCTTAAACTACGGTCATTTTAAAAGATACGAGCGCGGGAAGATCTGGGACGGTTAAAGGAAGTAAATTCGACCCTCCACACATGCGCACGAGTTCCTAGCACGCAGCACCCAACAGTATCCCGTCCTGGTCTCGTCGAGGACGCCATTTCTGTTTTTTTGCCGTCCTGGAGAGAACGTTACTATTTTTACTTCTTATTCTGATTTAGAACTTAGCAGAAGCGGTATTTTTTGTGGTTTTGAAAACAGAATTTCGTTAACGTAGCAGTTGCCGTTATTTGAAGCTGTAAATTACGTTTAAAGCTGTGTAAAAATCTGTTTGATTTTGATTGTTTTGTCAGTGTATCTGCAAGGATATGCAACTCTAGATCTTCTCAATGCGTTGCAAAGTCCTTCAATATCATCACACTTTGTTCCTTCTTGGCACATAAAAGTCTGAGGGAGCCGAAGGGCCCCCAGAAAAACTAGAATGTCATTTTGATGGAAACGAAACTGCTAAGCACTCGCTATCCTTCATGTCAGCGAAGTCGAATTTTCCATAGCATTCATATGGAAAATCTGCATTTTTGGAATTGTTTAAATCAAAGAGAAGAAGAAATTCGTCCTCCGATGATTCTCCGTCATAAAAGATGTCAAGAAGGTCGCCGACCTCTTTAAATGATGCTATGACTTGCCGACTTTCCGAACTATAGAAATGATCCTCACGCTTTCTGGACAGTTCAGAGCAGGTCAATTTGTTGGGCTTATGCATGTTTTCCTGTGAAAGGAATGATGAATGAAAGAAATGATTATGAAGTGCGGTTTAGAAATGAACTGAGGAAATGATCCTCCCAATTTCCTGGACAATTTAAGCAATTGCGAATCCAACGGGATTCGAATCCCGTTGGAGCCTCTTAAATTCTTCAAGTGCATATAAGAGACAATTGCTTAAATTGTCCAGAAAGTGGGAGGATCATTTCTTCAGTTCATTCTAAACCGCACTTCATAATCATTTCTTTCAATGCTTTCCGAGTAGCGAATCAGTACCGTCATTGATTGCTTAAGTTTCATCTCTGACGCCTTAATTAAGATAGTGAACTTTCCCCAGGATTCCTCGACCACGATACCCGTCCTAGATCTTCCCGTCGTTGTATCTTGAGGTCCCTACATAACCTAATCAATTTATTTCCATTATTCGTTTCCGACACTGTACACGTTTCTGAAGAAGCTTCTCTTACCAGTGTAGTTTCCCAGTTTCAGGGCATATCTGCCTTTTTCATCAAGTACTTGGAAAAAGTCATACTCCGCATGCGCTAGGGCTCCGCTAAAATCGCCCAGGTCTACGCGTAACACAACCCTTTTCAGAGACGTTAGCCGATAAATTTTGTCCAGGCCGAGCCAAAATTCGCCGGTTAAGTGTCCAAATCCAAATTTGTAACTTGTCCAGGTTTGGTAAAAGTCAACCAAACCGTTAAACCTCTTCTGGAAAACAGTCCAGCCGCCTCCCTGTGTGGTTTGATCACAGTAAACTTCGAATTCGTGTTCACCATCTGGATTGATCGTGTACACTCCACTTTGCGTTTGTCCTGCTAACAAAGTATCCAGGCAGTCTGCAAATAGTGAAGCGTTTTTCAGGAAGGAACAAAATTTCACAAGAAAGAAAGAAAGAAAGAAAGAAAGAAAGAAAAAGATAGAAAAATAGATAGAAAAATAGAAAAGATATAAAGAGCATTGTAACTAAATTACAAGATGGCCCGCGAGATACCTTTCGGTGACAAAGTCTGGCTGCAAGGCTCTTTGCAAGCAAGGGCCTGCAAATTAAACGCAATTGAATCAGTTGTGATTAAACTTAAGCTGCAGCTGGGTACACATTAGGGAGTTTAAGTAATGACGACAGCAACGGAGACGGCAATGCCACAAAACAGTAGGGTTAACGAAGAAAAACAATAGCTCTGTGTGCTCTGCACGCTCTGCAAGTGCACCCGCGCATTTTCGTACATACCCTTGGCGTCGTCTGCAAAACAACGGCGTCAAATTACCAGATTTAACGTTTTGACGACTAAAGGGAGGACACAACAGTGAATCCTTTCTTCTCTATCTTTCGTTCAACGCTGTTGCTACCAATCTAGTCATAGGATACTCCGCTTAATAATAGCGAAGCTCTCACGATAACGCAAATCTATATTTCGGAACGTCCCTATCATTGGCGGTGCAGATGTCGTTGCTTAAACTCCCTATATTTGAAGCAGCGGTTGAAACGCTCACAAACCAAACCGTCCAGGGATAAATTATTAAAATAAATTTTGTAAGCAGGCGGTTTGACCAACAGAACTTATATAATTTAGCTCGATGTCTGAATCTTGACGGCCGGGAATTTCATCGCTTAATTGGATCGAACGATAGCTGAATTAGGTTCGGCTCATGGATGATTTTTTTAATATATTACCTCAATCTTTGTCCTAATTTTATGAAAGATAAAGCCGTTTCGGTGGACTAACAACTTGGAGACAGCCTCTTGAAAATCACAGTCATCGAAGTCTTCATCCTCTATCACTGAGTTGGCAGAGACTATCATTCCTTTCCGGGTCTTGGCCTTGCTTGAAGTTGTAAGACGAACAGGTCTTAATCTGACTACAGGCTTCCAGACAGCTCAACCAATCCACCCCATGAAATGTTTCCGAGATGGAACCCGTGTAAACGTGATATGGTAACGCCGAAAAACCGATAACAGATAAAGATTTTAGAAACAGAAATAATAGGGATAAAGTGTTCATGGCTGTTCAAAAAGTTTAAGTTCACTGCATATGCAGCATACGGTGACAATTCTCGCACACGTTCTTGTTTTTGTTTTAAGTCAAAAACATGATCGCCGCTCATCTTGACAAGTGCCTAGAATACTCGCCTGCATCCGGCATTTTAAATAACACATTAATGGCTTATTTCATCTCAATTTTCCTGATCATGAAACAACAATTTTCCTGAGTTGTATTTGCATGCTTGCATGTAGATGTTTTATTATTGTAAGACCTGCAAGACTTTCTTTCATAAAATCTCATTATCAACGCTGAAATTTAACGAAATATTTCACGGCTGAAAAACAGGAATTCCACTTTTTGCTGCTTTGACTACTTAATCTGTCAGATTTCACAGAAAATCAATTTATTAAAGAAAGCTCTACATTCATCAAGAGAAAAGATCGGAAATCAAAAGATCAGAAAATTGTATATCTTATGGCGCCAAACCGGAATTCCTCTTTTTGACCAGCTTATAATTAATTAGACTAATTAACGTGTACGATTTCGAAGGAAAGCTCAGCAAGCGTCATTAAGGCATTTTGTCCGACATAAATGAAAATTTGCACATTTTGGGGAAAACGTCATTGAGAAATATTCTGACTGGTAGTTTTTGCAAACAGGAACTAGTGTGTCCACTAGTATCGGATCGCGAAGTTTCATACAGTAAAATCTTAACACTTCTTTTCATTCAATTTCAGTATAAAACAACACGAGACTTCGAGAATTCCCCTAGCTTGACGTCTCTTCTCAGTAAATTAAAATTCATAATAAAGACAATTAACAGTGTTTACTGTAATAAAAAGATCACATTTGAAGTTATTGCATCCGGGGCTCGACGTAATATTTCAACCGCGGTAATTTTTCACTCAGTCGCTGTGCTCGTTCATAAAAGAAGAAGAAGAAGAAGAAGAAGAAGAAGAAGAAGAAGAAAAGGAGGAAGAGGAAAAGGAAGAGGAAAAGAGAGTCATACATTTTTGATAGTCAAAAATTAAACATATTTTCTCGCCGCAGTCTAATATCCATTGTATATTGTTTGTTTGGAAAGTTTTATGCACTATGAGCGGCTGAGATCCTTGTTACTTCTTTTCGCGCCCTTTTGGGGTCACTGTGACCTGCTCTCTTGCAGCGAGTCTCAGTATTTTGAAGGCGATTCACTCTGAGTTACGAAGCGTAATTTTGCGAGAGTTTCAGTCATTTGTTGTTGTTGTAGTTCGCATTTCTCCTCCTTTGATTGTCAAGTGAAAGTGGCACAATAAACACACAAACTCTTCGTCAACCGAGTGAGTTTGTTCCTTACGCACTGCTTTGCTTATTTTCAACGCGCGTGAACTTTGTCATATCAGGGGTGCTCCAAGCGTGCGCGGTGAATTGTTGTTGTTGTTGTTGTTGTTGTTAAAGCAAGGGCGTTGAATTCGTCCAGCCCAAAAGTGGGAAACTGTGTCGTTCAGGAACAGCATAGCAACATGGCCGATACGAAGCCAGGTGCAAGCCATTAACATCAAGTGCTGTTCTAACACTAGCTGAAAAGAATAGTACTTTCAAGGTAGTACTTTAAAAATTGTAAACACGAGCTGTACTGATACGATACTGATCAAAGTGCAGATGACGTTTGGCGAATTAATCATGTCAGAAGCCCATGATGTTTTCTAAAAAAAAAAATGTTGTGGCCTATTATTCGAGAATCTCAACTTCTGAGAGACACACGGGACATTCACTAGCCTGTCAATGTTCACTTTTATTTCTATACATTTCTTTGTACAATTTTATTTCGCCGAATTTCCAGCAGATTGTTATAAAACTTTTCAGGTACACTAAAATCGGTATAACAAAGCTATTTGTCTAGGTGTTTCGTTTAAATAAAAAAATAATAATAATAATACGAAAAATTAGAATTTTGCGTGGCATCGTCGAAAACGCGCATAATAAAGCCTTTGAGTCATCTGGTGTTCACGATTGATAAGTTCAGTTTCCTGAAATGTTTGTAGCGTTTAGCCTGCGAATACAGTCGCCCTTCGTCGCTCATCGCCACCTCAAGGGACCCGTCCCGCCCCTAAAGCGACAAAGGGCGGCTCTATTAGCAGGCTAGTACGTAGCCTCGGCCTTTTTCTCTTTTCTAAGCGGCGAATTGCCCGCACGGTCTACTGTGAATCGATGTAAATTGCCAGATTAGAACAAATCTGAGAAACGCCAGGCAAATAGACCGGTCTTTTGGCGACGCTCGTTGTTGCCTTTTCTTTCTCTTTTTCACAGACTTCACGGCGGCCATATTGGATAGTATCGTCGACTAAGCAATTCCCCTTGACGTCACGGCGGTCATATTGGAAAAGACAACCATGGAACGACGAATGTGTTTGTAAATAATAAGGTCTATATAATAATGAGCTTTTTTTTTATGCAACTTATGTCTTTTGTCCAGTAAAGCAATACGGCTGCTCAACATTTTAGTGCACGCACATTATAAAAATATACCACTTATTTAGAGTGCTTTTTTTTCCTAACACTTAAGTTGGCTGTTTGGTAGGATCAGGCGGTAATCATAATTCCTCTCTTCGAGGGCTCCTGATCTCTTCTAAATAAGCTCCTAGTTTGCAGGATGACCGGTCTAGTCTGAAAAAGAGGCCTCCCAGGCATCAACAACCATCAACTCATTAGTTTATAAAACTACCCTTTGTTCCTATTCTTCTCCGGAGCGAGATTTGAAGCTTTTCTGTTTGTCTTTCGTTCTAAAAACCATTTAGGTTTAAATTCTAGTTGTTTTAGCCCCACGCCACACACAAGTTTCTTAGAGTTCTGATTATAACTCTCTAAGCCTGTTGTACTACTGAAGGGCGTATAATCTGGATTTACGGATTCCAAAGATCAGACAGCAATGAAGACAGTGAGGTAGGTTGCAACTTTACGTTGTTGTTGCTGTCCCTATCTTCCTGGTAGGTGGAGGCCCTGCTGTGAGAAATATGCTCCCAATAAGCGAAATCAAAGGACACTGTCACGAAAGGGTTTCCCTGAAAGCTGTGCTAAAATTGCTACTTGACACATTTACTGAAGATATGTACTGCCGGTATCCTGTTCCAAAATTAACATGAACATCTCCGTCATTCAGAAGGGACAGATTTTTTGCATTTGAAAGAAAAGAAAAGAAAAGGAAAAAAACTTATTTCCATATTTGCCATCCGCACAGTAAACAATAGTAATAATTTAGTACCGGGAGCGAAAAACCACTATTATACTATACCCTGCAAGCAGTGAATTCTCGTCTCTTATCCGCGAGAAAGAAACCACTGCGAGCAAGCCATCCGCTACGTCCTGATTCAGGGACGAATAAATTAAAATAGAACTGCAAAAACCAGTTTGCAAACCAGTATTTTGAGCATAACGTGTGCGATAATGTGACGTCATTTAATGACGTGTGGGTTTCGTCAGCCGCGCATGCTCGACAGAGAACGGGTCGCTTGCACGTAGTGGTTCTCTCTCGTTTCGCTAACAAAGCGAATAAGAGAAGAGCATCCACCGCTCACTGAGGGTTTTTGTGTTACCACTCATGCACGAGAATTGTTCAGTAATTTCATCCGGAACAAAATTATTTTAATTATTATTATTTTTTTCTATTTAATTCAAGTCCTTTACACCAGCATCCAATTTAGCCAAGGGCTAGTTTAAATGGAGTCTTGTACATTAAAATGTCAACAAAATAGAAAAAGGAGCACATCTGCAGTGCAGAAATTTACACAATAATAAGTCAGTTGTACTAAACTGGGTACAAAATTGAGAGTTTGCGCTTTGATGTACTTAGTGCTTGAAATTGCACTTAGCTTTGGTCTTGAACTTCTTAAAGTTGGAAATTTGTCGTACTGATAGAGGGAAGTTTCTTAATTTTGAGCGCTTTATTTGCGTTTTTTTTTCCCCTAGGAAATACGGAAGTTGCATTTCACATTTTTGACAGAGCAATCCACAGGATTTTTCCAACGTTTCACGGTTTTTTACTGAAGAAGTTTTGAATAATGACAATTTTGGATGACCGAATTTGGACATACCAGTCATTTTTGGCGAATCGACATATATCCATGTACCCCGTTTCTGAATTTCAGCTTATAGAAAACAATTCGCTGGATGTCAGCATTTCCTGTGGAATGTGTGAACATTGGCAATTCTGGATCACGAGTTTGAACCGTACTGATCACTCAGGGCAAAAATCACAGTTTCCAGAATTCGCTCTTTGGGTAATTGACACATTCATGTATCCCGTTTCCGACTTTTCGCCACTGATCCAATTTATGAGCAAATACCAAGCCAACCGTGACTTGTGCCATTGTTTAGATAGGCGGAAAGGATTCATGGTATCTTACATACTAAACTCTACATCAGACGGGCGTAAAAACCGTAAGTTAGCTATTGTGGATAAGATACCGTGTCCCATGATCTTGTGAATATTTCTGGATTAGTTTTCGTGTCTCAAGCCCCCGGACTAATTACAGTATAATGTTTAATACTATTAGTCATCATAAGCGTACGAAGGCCGCAGAATTAACAAATTCAATTCCATAACTTGTATCTGTGAGACAAAAGTTCACTACGGGTAAATAGCTTTGAGCCCTGTTCGCTGATGTTCTTATGGACCCGTGGGAGCAATCGTGACAATTTCGCCGCCAATCCAAAATGAGCAGGAAATGCTTACGTCTATTGTTTTACTGGTAAAAAATTAATATTTTCAATACATCCCAATGTCAAGGTGAGAACATGTCGGCCGACGTGCTAATCGGATGTAACAGGTAATGCGGTTGGGGTGAAAATGTGTTGCTGTCACACCCCCAGGTTGGATCCTAAAAATAATAAAACCTTCCGTATTTTGACAAGACAGTCAAGAAAGCTTGGAAAGTGTTTCCCAGTTGCCTTAATTCAAATTGGTGACACTCAGAACGATTTTTGTCCAAAGCCTTCAAAGTTGAAAGTACCGCCTTGTACAACGAAACAAACACAGCATCACATGCAGTTCTGACCGATTCTATATTCCATATTTTCCATATTGCCGTACTAATATGAGAAAATTTTCCATTATGTATCAAGGTCCAGTTCTCTTCAATGAGCTGAGTTCGGAAATTCAAAATGCTCCTTCATTACATTCTTTTCAGTCTAAGATTAAAAACTATCTCCTGTTATCAAATTTGAATTCCTTCCCCCACTTAATACTAGTGTAAAAATAACGAAAACATATTGTTATGTTTAGTGTAATTTAGTTATGCAGTTATGTCCATCACTCCATGTGAGCTTTTATGTTTCTTTTTGGTTTGTTTTGTTTTTTTTCTCATGTAACAAGGGGGTCCAGGTCCTATAAGCCCCATGGTTTCTTCTGGGCTCCCTTGCCATGTGTCATTTTTTTTTCTTTTTGCCGTACTATGTATATGTAATGAGGCTAAATAAATGAACTGAACTGAACATATAAAATCACTGTAACTTAAGTACACCCGTACGCGTTTTATATTCTCTTTAATAGTCAACAGATTAAAAAAAACAAAAACAAAATGAGTCGTAGGATCCCCCCTAACAACAACGAACATCATATTAGAAGCACTACACTCATGAAAGTCAATACAGTTACTCAGTAACTACTTTTAAGGATTTTCCCCCAAGCCCAAGGGTTTCAAAGACAACACAATATGAAACCACCGGGTACTGCATGAAAGATCACGGATTCGTCCGCTTTACTCAAAAGGCAGAACTACCAAAGCAATGTACCTAGAGCAGCCCTTACTGAACAGCTTTGAGTTCATTAGAATTTTGGATTAGAGCTTTCATCCTTCAGGCAAATTACGCCGCTCAGGACGTTTTATTTGCCGATGAAGATGCATGGTCAGTTCTTATCCTCAGACCAAAGATATCAAAGATACCGTCTGGATCGTCAGCAGTTGAAAGTTTTAAAACAAAAGCCAATATCTAACAAAGCCATGTGTTCCACAGCATGAAATGCAGTCAAGTCAAAGAGAAACGAGTGACAAAAAAAATAAAAATAAAATAAAATAAAAACATTTATCTATCTTCAAGTTTGAACAATTCACATTCCAGCTCATTACCTCCTGCAAAGAGCAGGGTGTTCACTAATCTGCTTAGAGAGTAAAAGAAAATAACTTATTGATGGGTGCGATGCGGAGAAAGAGAAAATATTGTGTGCAAAAATTCCCGTGCAGAATGTCACGTTCCCAGTTGTACTGACAACAGTTTTTCCGGTTAGTAGTTTCAACCGCAGAAGTAAAGGCGTGCAATCCCACGCCTGGAGACGGGAAGTTTCATTAAACTGGTTCTCAAAAAATGTCAAATTTGTTTCTAATCACTTCTGGTCAGTTGACAGATAACTAAAATCATCTGTCTGCCCCTGTTTCCTGATCTGGTAACCTATATTTCTGCTCGCTTTCTAACAGTACTGGCTAAAAAGAAAAATTCAAGCTGCTTCCCGTGTTGTTTTAACCTCCACTCGTGTGGTTAGCATAGCGTTAGCAGGGCTAGTCATGATCGAGTCTGCCTCCAGAGGAATGAGTAAGCCATGTGACTTGTTCTGGAGTCGGGGCAAAGGGCAACTAGAGAAGAATACGTACAGCAAGGCTCTAGGCCGAAATAAACAAGCCAGTACCACCACTCTTTTTTGATGTCAGTGGTGCTATTGCATCACAACGCATAGCCACCGCGACGTGGTGAGGAGTATACACGCGTCTTGAATGGGATGGAGTGCTAGTTTTGTTTCCACAGACTACCTGGCACAAAGCGATTAAGAGTATACCGGCAGGATACCTATATATGAAGGCCTTGAGCATGACTTCTCTTACCATCTTAGGTGATAGTCCATCGCAGAGCACCAAGCATGAAGTCACTTGGCAGAAGTGTTGCCACCTCCAAGGTGGAATGATACAGTCTTCGACAAAGATCTTTGAGGCACTTGATAAATTTCGTCAACACTATCTGTCCTGCAAAGGCAATGCCATGGACAATTATTTAAGGGGCTGTTTCCAAGTCGTGCAGGGAGAAAGGAGCCGTCATACGTTTTCTTCATTCAGTTCAAAATGCTGAACTGGGATCTATCTAACCATAACTAGTATCTTCCTACCACAAAGGAACATCCAAGCACCATCTAAGCTACCGTCGCTTAGAAGATCCATGTAAAGCAAGCAAAGAAAAAGAGAGACAGACGCTTCAAGACATGCTGCCTCCCGGCTGTTCTGCGGCAATTTTGATAGCTCGTCCATCTCAGCTCGAATTTGTCGCTTCCGATGCAAGTACCTCCGGCACAGCACTCTATTCTGTAAATTTATCCTGTAATCTGGCTCCCTGGCACCGTATTCCAGGGAGCCAGTACCCTTCTTTAAATTGTTTGAAGTCCTTTATTTTTCCTAAAAAATGTGAGCAATGTGGGGAAAAAATAAAGTGCTGTTGTTGTAGTTAGAGACTCCGTGCCTGCTTCACAGTTATCAAACGTGGTAAAACAATAATTAAGAAAAAAATTATGGGGCCATTAACCATAAGGGGAAAAAGAAGTATTGCAAACGTCAAATATGTATGACAGCGCAGCGTCCAGAAAGGAATATCAACTCTTCGGTACGGCTTGCATCGGACAGTTAGACACCTCTAGCAAACTTTGATCTGTGCTTCATCTAGGGGCAGAAGCTCGTTAAAACAATGAAATCGCAAATGCGTTATTTCATGCAGTGAACGCTCCTTAAGTTGGTCTTCATGGCGAGATTTTTTGTCTTCCATCTTTCATCCCTCATCCTAGTCCTCTTTCCTCAGTCTCTTTCCCATCTTCCTTCAAGAGGAGTGGTTAAGCGAAACGCCTATCTGGACTGATCGACTGAAATGAATACAACTAGCTCTAGTCGAGACTCGCTCTTGGCCTTGCACAAACTCTCTGTACATATCATATCATTCGTGATCTGGAAGCTAAGATGGTAGTAAGGCCCGGTTCAGACGCCGTACTTCACATGAGCCGAATCGAATTCGAATTAAGACCGGCCCAAATTAATTAATCCCGGCTGAATTGATTCAGACGCCGAACTTAATTCAGCCAAAATTAATTCTCCTAAAAATTGCGGATTCGGGTCAGCGGTGAAACATACCTTGAAAACAAAGCTGAAACATGGCGGACGCTGGCAACAAAATGCAAACAGGAGCCTTTTTTCTGCGAAAAATACTGGAAAACTCAGCAAAAAGAAGAAGAAGAAGAATTCAAACCGCATTGACCTATTTTGCAGCAAGGAGAAGACAACTGATAACCGTATGTGTACTATCTCTTCTTTCGGTCATACCTCGTCGAATGACAGTGACGCATCAATACAGCCCCTCTTGCCGCCGGCTGGAAAGAACAACGGATGGTTTAGCACGGTTTGGTCTACGAATTCTGCCAAACGGTTTAATAATTTAATTAATTTAATTTAATAAAGGCTCGCAATACCCCACGCTTCTACCAGCCATCCAACCTGAGGAATTTTCTTCTGGGAATTTTACATTTCAAACATTTACATTTTGTCGTGCTAAAACACAAACTACACATGTCAGCTTCGCTAGAACTCGTCACAGAAAGTTTTGCCCGCCAGGCTGCCATGTTGTTTTTTCTTCAACACTCTTCTGCTCATGCTTTGAGGGAAAACCGCTGGAAAATACATTATAATAATTTATACATTCGGTTCGGCTCATGTGAAGTACGGCGTCTGAATCAAAGCCGGTCAACAGCCTTTATTCCCGGCTGAGCCAGGCGGGAAAAATTGCTGAGCCGATCCGAATTAAATTGGCCGTTCTGAATTGATTCAGACGCCGTACTTCACATGAACTTAATTCATTGAATTCGATTCGGCTCATGTGAAGTACGGCGTCTGAACCGGGCCTAAGAGTAATTCTTGCAATTGTAAGCGAAGTAAAGCCTAATAACACCGCTTAAAGATGAAATCTGCCAGCCAAGACAATCCTTCGTCTTTATCGCACAATAATGAACAAAAGTCTGCACTAGCAGTTTTTTTTTTGGAAGTATATACGGTGGAAAACTTGCTTCCTTGTTGAAATTCCTAGGAGCATGCCAACTCAGCTCCATCTAAAAACAAGTTTAAGAGGATATCCAGCATTTCCTGTTCTTAAGAAATTTATTTATTTGGCTTAAAAACTCGCGTGCTGAGTGCAGGAAAGGTGTATGCCTATTTTAGGGCTGAACTGTAAAATTCCTTCATTTTTGAAAGAATTACAACAGGCTAGGCCATCCACTTTTGTCGCACTTGAGATTGTCTCTTTTCCAGGGTGATTTTATATTAAAGAAGTGTAACCTTTCGCTGCCGCATGCAACAAAGCTGGCATAAAATGAACCACTCAGCCCTCCAGTAGTGCTGATACGTTTTAAACCCACAGTTACATGCTGCAAGCCAAGAATGTCCTAAATTTATCAGGAACTTATTTACACTGATCAGCCTAGTGTATAATTATAATCCCAAAAACCAATTATAGAAAATCTTTGAAAGTAAAGCAAATAATCTTCTTAAGAGATGATTTCGTTTACTGTTCTTGCAATGATACATTTCAGCACATTGCATGAGGAATGCCGCGAAAACGTTTAATTAATGAGGTATTTAGCCTGCACTGTCTCCTAACAAAAATTCCCTCTGAGCGACCGCGGAAGGTTTGTAGTCCTCATATTCAATAAAAATTACTGGAGCAGAGGTGTGCTTTTTTAACACGCAGTGCCTCCTCAACATTTCCGTAGAGAGATACTAAATGATATTCTAGCACTGGAACAGGCATTGAAAGGTGACGATGACATACGTGGATTTGCTTTTTTTAATCTAAAACCCTCTGCACTGTCCAGCTGGGAATTACTAAGGTAGTTGTATTGGGCATATATATGTGTGGATTACAACACTGACTACAAGTAGATAAACCGCGATTCATCGGATCAGGGTTACAATCACGGACCTAATAGATTTACCGATTGCATCAAAGCAAGACGAAAGTTGATTTGCCAAGGTCCAGGACGAGGCACGACTTAACGGTTAGAACTGATATCCATAAAATTTCTTTTCCCGAATAGTCGTGTATTTTCCGATGTTGTTATAAACTTAAACGTATGGTAATCTATAATTTGATGAAATAATACCTGGTTAGATATAACGACACCGGAACGGTTTGTACAGACAAGTAATGAGTGCTAATGGTCATTTCATTGAGTATTCTTTCGTATAGTTCGAAAGTCTTTTACCAGACATATATTCAGTGTCCTTAAAATAGGGTTAACAGGTTTAGAAATTAAGGTAGAAACAACGCTATTTTGTTGTAAATCTCATTAAATACTTGCGCAGTTTTTCCTTGAAGAATCCATTGCTGGTTTGTAATGTCATTTTTTTAATAAGATTGCTTTACTCTTTTAATTTACACTGTTATTATCAGATCAATAAGTTCTGGGAGTGTTAATGAACGAATACAATGATACAGCTAATTTTGGCACGCAGAAAACTTCCTGGGGACCCGACTGAAACAATCCTTGCATGGAAGGGGAGAGGTTTTCGTGAGTGAAGGAGGGAGGTACGATTATTAAGCAGCACGCAAGGCATTTCAAATATTAGAATAAGACAGTGGGAGCAAATTTATTGAGAGGTTGTGAGATGTTGCGATCTCTTTACGATGCCACGTCCCGGTAGGCCCGGTATAATTTCTGTTTTTCTTACAGGTACTACTAGCTGCTAGTGTATAACGATATGGGATTCAAGAGTACAAAAAGTCTCTATTACCGAGTCCAAAGGTTTACCGAGTCCTGTCTTTCGCGCAATTTGATTGGTTACTTGAACGTCGAATGGAAGGCGCAGAAAAATAGTCGGCTCTCAAAATGGCTACACGTTGTTTCCACCACTTATTACGGTCACTGAGCGAAAAACATTTCCACTGGTTTTCCATGTGACAGTTACTGCTGAAGTAAATTTCGATTGCAACTTTCACGTTCTGGTAAGATAAAATTGTGCATTTCATAAACAATAACTTGACAGTGCTCCACCTGTAAAATACCGTAGGTCGATTAAATCAATTCAAAATAATTGAGCAGTTATTTTCAAACCATATGTTGTGGACTTCCATCCCTATTTCCTTCATCACTGTTTATTATTTATGGGTTGGTCATTCTCTAGCTATAGCTTACCCTGGTGACATTCTCGAGGTCCTGCTTTCTTTCGCGTTATCTAATAATTAGACAAAATATTCCAAGTGTGCCCCTATGTCAGGGTAATGATCAAGCCACCAATCCAAGTGAGAGCCTCATGGTTGTCTGTTTACCACTCTGATGTTACCTGGTATTGTTTTTCCCAACATAACTAGACTAGATTCTACTACCATGAATGTTTTTCCACAAGACAAAATCAATTCCAGACAGGTCAAATGATCTTAAACACGATTCCACAGTACTTTCCCCAATCAACATGGCTTTAAGAGTCTTGAAAGCTGGACGAAATTATTCTTATGGTTCGCTTTTTCCGACCTAGACACATGGAAAGCCACAAAACGTTGGCACCACTTTCACAACCACTTTCAATAAATAGTATATTCAAGAAGTTAGAATACGGACCACTGAGATTTTGATTTGAAGTCAATACACCAAATACTGATTACTGCAGCTGCGTTCTTTTTTCGGGCTGCGAACCCAGCAGAATCACTCATTACGACAAAAATTAGCTTTTCGTGCGCAAGGTTGGAACATTTGTGACAGAAGAGTGTTAGTAACTCGATGACCGTACTTTGAGTTTGATTTGAATTCGAGGATTTAGCAATTGGCTGTGAACTCCTTTTTACCCGTTCCGTTCCGGTGATGAAAATACTGCTAGTATTCTAACGGTAAATTGCTCAAACAAGTTAACGAGCGACGTTTCATTCTCCATAATTAGAGATAACGAAGTGTGAGCTGTAAAATGGACTCAGAATAAGTGATCTGTTGACCGAGTACTTCACCGGCAGTGGCCTCATGGGTTCATTTGGTAACAAATGAAGACGCCAGCCGAGCTCTTTTCACAACTGTTTGTAGACAGGCTAATGATGACTCTTTCCAATATTATTAGCTAAGTAAGCATTTCACTTCTAAACTTTCCAAGTCTAAAGTAGTTCAGGCCATTTATCCTTGTGGCTGATGGCTTGGAAATTTGATTCCAAACCGTTCAGCTAAACAGCTAAACTTCTTCATATTTACTAGCACATCAGACTGAATCGGGTATTCAAATAACCAGTGTACATTATCCCTTCAAACCGGCAAGCCGAGGCTCTCTATTTAATAAAAAAGTCTGGCTTGTAAGTTAGCTGCGTCTGCGGAAATAAAGTGAATAGTCTAAACGTTTGTCCATTATTGCACAAATCCTCCTTTTCTTTGTGCAAACCCAGAAAGCTCTTAACTTCGGTCGGTCTCTCGACCCTTGTTAGTCGTTGATTGATTCAAAAGTTTGCTCTCAGTCGAAATTGGCTATTTCAGATTTGAACGCCGATTTGGAAGGATGTATATAAGCCTGAATATTTCACTGAATACACTCCCACTGATCTTGTTACAAGGGTGCAACACGTAATTGATCTATAGCGTTTCGTGGTTCGCCGCAACTGAGATAATTTCATGTTCAGCTGTTCCTGATCAGTTTATTCGTTTAATAAGTAGCAATCATTGCTAGCCCAACAATACTCAGTATATTTGTAAGCTAAAGCATGCTCAACTTGATCAGAATACTGCCAGATCAGAATACGCCAAAGGCTCCAAAGATTAAGCCATGAAACACGACTTAATGGTATAAACCCCGAGACAAGAGCAAAGCTCATCTAAGAAACTGAAATGACAAGCTTTTCCTTCTATTTATGTTGGAATGAAAAGAAGTGGGAACATATACTTTAAATTAAGTAGACAAATTATTCAGTGCACAGAGTCGGGTAAATTCATTGCAACTTACACATTTTACGGTAAGAAGGGTCTGGACTTCAAATTGCTAAAGCAAAATTGATTTATGTTAATATCCAAATAGCAAATTCTTCCTGCTTTGCTCTTAAGTTAATAAATAAAACTTGGGAACAACTGGCAGACGACTGCGAAAGAAATTACCTTAACCTAAGCCCATCACTGCCCAGGAGGAATTATGACTGTCGCGACAAAGTTATTAAAGATAATATTTCACAGCTCTCAGCGCGGTCCCTGAAATTGCTTCTGTTCAAGGTTTGTTTTCTTTTTCATCCGGCCTTTAAGTTAGGAATACACATAATTCAGAAAGTAATTAAAGAAGTTCTTCTCTTGTTAGTTTACAACCAGGAAGCTTTATATAAGTCATTCAAACAGCGGGCTCGCCATCTTGAACGGGCGAGTGTGAAGTTTGGCAACAGAATGCAGAAATGTTGCAACCTAACGTCTGAAATAACTCAAACTTAACGCCGTCACCGGTTACTTATACGCGACACTGTAACACGGTGGAAAAACGGTCATTGAGGTATTCAGCCGCTGTTCAAGGAAGTAAAACAGAGCCGGCCGCAACTGACCTGCGAATATGAACAGTCTCTATTTTGGTCCTTAAACGCTCTCAACGCACGGAGTAAGAACTTGAGTCCGGAAACGCCTTTTGGAACGTTTAATTCTTTTGTTCAAACAATATAAAAGTACCATGTTCCCATCAAGTTCGCAAGAACTGCGTTTCAGGGTTATCGCACGCGCGAGTTGTCCTGACACAAGATGCCATTTCAACTGAGGCATGTACGAGAAAGGATGATGGAGATGAAAATAACAACCCACAAGAGTCCATGCGTGTCTGTGGAAAAGCTGCAAATTAAGTGTTTCATTGCTGATTTACAACATCAAGAGTTATTGCATGGCTTTCCTTAGAAATGCCCTTTCAGCAAGTGATAACCCCTGGTAAGGTAAGTACCGAATTAAGTAAACACGATGAAAACTGTGCGAAGCTGAGATTCGGAGATAAGGCAACAGCGGATGCGATATATCATCATTGTCTCCCTGACTCAAAAGTAAGTATTATATTCATGCCGAGGGCAATAGCTTGTCGTCTGACAATTTTTTCCAAACTTGACACAAAGAAGTGAAAGACTCAATTTTCAAGACAGCACTATAAACAACTAATTACAATCGAAGCATTGCTTCAATGTCCAGAGCGTTCGCCTAAAGCTGCATTTAGTTCCCGAGAAATGTGCAACATCAGTTTACCGCACCTCATAAGTTTCTTATCGACCATAATTTCACCCACCAGGGACGGCGGAGCGTATTTTGAATTGAGAGAGGGGGTGGGCAAGCGAGCGCCCAGAAAATTTTGAAAATTTTGAAATCTTGAAGCTCGGAAATGCAACTTTCAGTAATCATTTTATTATTATTATTATTATTATTATTATTATTTTATTTTATTTTATTTTGCTTGAAACTGGTGGGAGGCTTTAGCCCCCCCCCAAGACCCCCCTCCCCCGCAGCTTCGCTGTCCCTGCCCACCGAAATTCTCTCAGAACCAACAAATATACGTGTATCATAGGTCATTTTGGGTGCGAAGGCGAACTTGTCTGCAGTTATTCTACAAATGTCCATTCTCGAGTGCTCGTGTGACGACGTTGTCCAATATCATTCTAAGATAAATGCAATATTTTCCTGTAGAATGTCAATCTTCCAATATAATTTCCAATTTATTCGTCCCAAGCACGGGCCAAATCATCTCCGGTGTGATCGTGTTGACAGAGAACAAACGTGGGACACAAAATCACCGTAAGCTAGATATTTTCAGCATTCTACCAGGACGCTTCTAGGCCTCGTGTAATTCAGTATTTTGTATAAGTTCGGCACAGTGAATTCCGAACAACAAGTAAACCATAAATGGCATTTAAAATATATAACGGATCATTCACACATAAAATTCTTTGACCTTCGCATTTCGGGAAATTATAGACCACCATAGAAAAGTTATTATTTAACGCATTTAAAGTACTTTGTTTGTTTAACTTTCTAAAAAGTGACGGCCATTACGACAATTCAGTCGTCAAGGGTTGAACGTGGCAAATTCCACTTCTTTTAGGAGAGAACGGAAACTTCCAACAAAGAAAAGGACAACACCAACTTGCTCGATCGAAACATGTACATGGTTCTTTTGGCCAAAAGGCAACGCAAGGAAAGCAAAAAGAGACATACTCGACTGTCTAATTTGTCATGATCACGAGCAATTGCGTATCACCTCAAATCTTTCCTCTCCGACCCCTCCCCGCCCATAGACAAAAACCGTATGTCATGGGCCCACACAGCAGGGGTGGCATCATTAATTGCACTTAAGAAATGAGATGACACACCAAATAAGTAGCACATGAAAGTTCTATGTTTCCAATCACGTTTCGCCCCACCGCGGATGTCGGTTTCTTTATACCGCATTTCTTTCCTTTATAACCTGCTCTTTTTTTAACGCTAATACAGTGCTAATTGTCTCGGGTTGTCACGACGTCGTTTATAATCGGCTTTGCGGGCGACAAATCGGTCAGCGGATTAAAATGAGTGTTATTTTGGTATACATCGATCACAAAGCGTTTGGCACCATCAGTGGATAAAATCATTACTACCGTAACATTAACACGTTACTTTTGGTTCCACTAGCTCACTCTTTCAAAAACTTGATACATACAACAATTTGCACAGTTGTTGTTTGAACGTAAAATCAGCTTAAAACGATAACTGCTGCACAGAATTTTCTTTGCAAAGGAAAGAAATAGAACAATCCCGAGCTGTTTTCCGTTCAGTATCTTTTCCGTAAATGACTAATATTGCGGAGGAAATATCTCTACGGATTAACCGACCAGACAGCCCCCTAAGACTTTAGCGTTCAATAAGCTGGTGTAAAGCGATTAAAACGCTTCGCATCCGGTTATTTAGCAGCGGAAGACGACCGTGGCAGCAAGGCAAAGCTATCACCCGATCTTATCATTGCAATATCCGTACGGTTTAGGGTTTTGAGTATGTTGGGTGGCAACAACAACATTGCAAGAGGGAAGAGAGGAAAAAATCCGCTAAACTGATTCGTGGATTTTGATCCGGTTTGAGCCTCTCACCAGCGTCACTTTCTGTACAATATTGGAAGACAGACAGGTACCAATCTCTTTCAGTTGCTTGCATGCCAAATAAATTCGGTTTAATTCACAGTGAACGCCCATTATCCCCACTAGACAACTAAAAGGCTGTCAAAGTGAATGCTCATATCACTGATACTACATCTGTAGTGGACGGACTACAGAAGCTGGCGTGGCTTGAACCACGAACACAGCTGTTTGCGACTCAAACCGCTACAACGTGATTAATGATAATCGTTTCCACGGCTGACAAGATAAACTTCCCGGCTAAACAACATAATGTGTTAACATACTCGTTTTTCAGCCGCAGGGTGCTGGGTCAAATGTATCCCCTGGTTCTTCCTCCATTTATAGTATTCTCTCCCTTAAGTATTCTCTAGTATTACCCAGACAATAACCATGGCCAGCAGGTCAGTTGCATTAACAAAATCGGACCTCGAAAATGGTGAGGGCGTTCTTAAGCCCGAATGCTCATTCACTGTTTGTTGATCTAAGTTGGTCGTCATCGCAACACTTCGCATGGAACAGTCTCAATCCTCTAATTAAACAAGCTTAAACATCTAAACCAACACAGGCATTACCCCCACAGCAGTGCGGTAAAAGAAATGCCGGTAGGAATTTGAGGCTTGCATGGTATTTTGAGCCAAAAGTGAAACTTTCAAGTCTTAGCCGTACGCAAGGCTTTGTCAGGTAGATGCAAATAAAGGTTGCCGAAAAGTGATCTGCTTTCTGAGCAAGATAGGTAAAAAATGTTTATAAATAGCCCTTCGTCCTCAGATTTAACAAGATAATAGACCTTAAACCAGTTACCTTATTCTTTTGGCTTTCATACCATTTTCAGTTGGCATATTTTCAATAAAAACAAGACTTCTAAAAACCCTTAGCTTTGAACGCTGAGTAAATTGACATTGCTTGGCTTTAATGAAGAACGTTGGGCAAAAAAAAAACACCCTTAGTTTATGCAATATTTTAATGGTGAGCTTTTTTTGCAAATACAATACATCGCAAGGCCCTGAAATTCTTCAGTGCTTAGTGGTTGGATGTAGTTTCCAAATATGGCAATCACCGGAGTCAAAACCAAAGCTATCTTGTTTCCGGAAACAATACATCGGGCACTCTGCATTTTTTGATAATCGATGAAACGATGAAATAATTTACGCTATTTGCGCCAGCTACTTTACTTTGTTACAATATAAATCAGTGTCAACACCAATCTAAACCGCTAAAACGTTTTGGATACATAGGTGGACGGGTAGGAAGAGCTCTCTCTCTAAAGAATGGATGGACGGATACATGGGTCCGTACAAGAATGCAAAGTTCTCTGTATATTTTTATCTATATAATGCCATCCTGCCCAAATAAGTTATAGAGTCCGTAGCTTTCTGCAGAATAGAAGCTTGTGCGGTCGAAATGTTAAAAAAAAAGACAAAATAGACAAATACAAGTACAAGGCATAGTGTAAATTCTGACACAGAGATTGGCAGATTTTGATATCTCATTTAAGGCGGGCTTCAACAGATTCTTCGCATTTAAATTAGTTGGTAGCGCATTCCAGATCTTAACCCTAGTGAATTAAACAAAGAAGCTGACATATAAACCATCAGTATGGAAACCGGTGATCCCCATATGCATTGTTTCTGCTATTTCTTTGATTGTTTTCATTAAGGGTATCAAGCCGATGATGTGAAACCTTGCCATTCTTTGAGCAAATATTTGTCAAATACGTACACTGGTGTCGCTTCATTGATAATTTACAGACTGACGAAGGCATCTTGTTTGTTAGTGTACCTTTTTTTAAAACTGACTCAGTCGTGATTCGAATTTGTCAACATTCCTCGTGGAATCTCGAGCTGCAATCAATAATGCCATTTCAAAGAATACATAGAGATCAAAGCGGACGGTATGTTTCTAAAACTAAAGGATTGACTAAAACGGGTTTTGGTGTGGCTTTTAGATGGAACGATGAATGGAAAGATGGATGTTTTGCGTTGCGTGGATCATGCATACATACAAAAGAAAGAGTCATCCCATTCAGTCATCCAACGCCTGACAGGGTCGCATCAGCTTAAAAAAAGGGGCAAAATCACTCAACTTTTCAGGCGCTGACGTTTAGATAGAATATAGTTTTGACTTTCCCTGGAATGATGCGGACCTCTCTTTCTTCGACGTATTTTTACTGACAGTGTTGACTCTAATGGATGTCTGTATACACACACCCATGGATCTAAAGATTAAAGATGGTACGTGGATGGACGACCTATGGATATGGTCCACACGCCTAGACACCGCCCGATTATAGGTTTTGTACAATATTCTTCATCCGCAACTGGGTTAGAGGTTGTAGATAACCCAAATAGTATTGCCACCACGAGATTACTGCGAACGACAGTTTTCAACCGGGCCAGTGTTACAATGATTAGTCAGAATACTTGGGACACTGAAAAAGAAATTGCTTAACTCATCAAACAAGAGGCAATTATTTGCTATCTTTTTCAGCTTGATTTGTTGATAATATTCTCATGGTATGTGACTGAGCTGTGATTGCTTTTGCAAATTGTCTTAAAATCTTACAATCTTTGAAAGATTTAAAGACGTTGTCATCGGCCAACGACTCACAAATCTTGTAGTCTGGGGCTATGTTTTCACAGCGGATCACACCACGGGCTTCATGTTTAATAAGCTGATCACCGTAACATGACTAGAGAAGTGCAATTAACTGCTGCACGCTTGTATTTTCTAGTTACTTGTTTTATTTCTTCTTCACCTCTTTTTGACGCTTGTCGGTGTAAATATTATTATTATTATTTTTTTTAAGATTATAAATAGAACGAAGCCGGTATGTCATTGCTGTCATTGCAAATTTTGTGTATGGGCTAGGAAAAACTACAAAATATAAAAATGAACTGGACAGATACACGATACGGTTGACACGAAACCGACCAGAATTGAATTTCGCAGTGTAACATTCATCTGCACACCACCTTAGGTTCCTCCCGGGCGGTTCACATCCTGTGGCTTTGAAAACAAGGTAAGATTGATAAATAAACAGCTTAATTGAGCGTTGATAGACAGCGAAGAGGTGTCTATCCCTTTGAACACATATGGCGATAGTTTACACCCTAGGGATGCTTAAGGCGAAGAAAGTCATTTTTAAAACACATCATGTTGCCTGCCAACTGCGCTCAATGCTTGATATCGTAAAGTTTGTCAAGTGGCACGATTAGACAAGCAAATTGACCGATCGAGTATGAAAGACGATTGCCCCTTGTTGACGAATTCTTCAGGAAGCAGACTCGATTCTTAACTAATTCTCCAATTCTTGTGCATGTCGTGAGCCCAAAACCAGACCGAAATCGAATATTCATTGAAATAATGAAATAATTGAGTTCCCATTCATGTTAATGCGACACTTATCTAGATTCTTATCAGTATATTAAGCTAATTAAGTGTACGGTGTGAATGGTATTTGGTTTCATGTACGCTATATTGATTTAACACGGGTCAAGAGGAACGTGTGACTTTTCTGCCTTAGCGAATTAGTGATTACTTTTTTTCACAGACCTGCTAAGATCCGACAAAACATCTCGGGAATGCTTTCCTCCGTGAGTGCTTTCCCGCAACAAGAAGACACAACCAAGGCCATTGTCTTGGCCATCGTCTTCACCTCAGGAAGCCGAGCAATTTCAGAACTTCCCACAAATCCAGATGTTAAGCGTCGCTACTGTTATCTGGTGAGAATCTTTGTTCTCATCACGAAATAAATGAAACGTTTCTTTGTGTTGAACATATCGCTTAATGAAAAGCTCTTCAATGGGTTGAATGGGTTCGTCGGCATCTCTGTGCTTTCTTCAGCTCCGATAAGAAATATTCAAAAGCGTGGGAAAATAACTTGCCTTGTCAACAGTCATTTCTCTCTCATCAGATGTCGATGAAACGTCCTTTTGTTACAGGAGAAAGGCCATCGTCCAGATTCACTTCAGGAAAATTTTTATTTTATTTTATTCTATTGTCTTTTTTATTGGACAACCATAGTGAATTGAGAGTAAGAATATCTAGGGAGTTTTATTTTAACGAAACTAAGGAAAAAGTAGTCCAAACAACCAGCTTTTTCTTGGACATACGTCCTATAAAAAGATTTTCTCTCGTTCTTTGATCAACGGGAACACTGCAATGGAATTAATGCACTCAATTGTGCTGATCTAGCGCTATCTTGAACAAAAACTCCTGATATGGGAAGAAAAACAAATAAACAAACAAACATTTAAATCATGCAGCTCAGAGCCCATCCAATGAGCATCTTTTCCGGTTGGTTCAAATCCCAAATGTGGTTAAGATGTGCTACTAAAGTACAATTTTGTACGATGATCCTTTTAAAGGGTGTTGTTGAAAGTCTGCCTAAACGTTCACGAGATTTAAGGTAAACGAGATTGTTTCCTTTCTGATCGCTGCGACTGCCTTTCATCAAGTGAAAAGAGGTCTAATCGCACCTCTCACCTCCGCTTAACACAAACAGTCGAATTTTAGTTAATTCGTGGGGTTTTAACCGCGGGAAGTTGTGTTTCCACTTCTGCGTGAGAGAGGATGTGATATTTTTGTTGATATAGCCAAAAAATACGCCACATAAACTGTTTAAAGGGATGGACAATCAATGATGAACAATTTTCAACGAAATTAAAAACAAATAAACAGCTACGTAAACACGATGTGGTCTAATCTTCCACAAATGTACTTTCCTTGCTTCTTTTCCTCGATAGAACAATGTGCTGACAATAACATCCCAATAAAGTGTGCATAGTTTTGACCGATAGCCTTTCTTGAATTCAAACGAGTTCCGCATGTGACGTGTTGAGTGTCAAGATGAGTGGCATTTGACGTGCTATTCTGGGATGGGGTCTCGACCCAGTTCTTTGCCCCATTGAGAAATACCACGACTGTCATCAAAGTATTAATTGCTGTTTATTGCCTGTTTGCCAAAGAACTTAGCAGCTTGCGTGAACGGGGTACGATAAACACCACGAGCGTTCTCTGCGAAGCGCGGACGAAAAGTTGTAATGGAGTCTTCACCATCACTCTCCTTAAAGGCTAATGCTTTCTCCATAGCTTCCCTGATGTCTTCCAGTGATGGTAAAAGCGAGACGGGTAAGAAATCAAACTTCAAGGGCAGCACATTTCATACACTTATCAGTTATGTCATCCGTTTTGAGAATGTGTAACAAAGTGGCGTCAACTTGGAGTGCTTAGATGCAAAATATTCAGCTACAAGAAAAACGCAATGCTTTGTTCATAATGTAAACGTCTTAATTGTTGTTTCTAATGTTTAGATCCAAGAGAATCGCCAAGGTACAAGGAGGGTGTCTCTGATGCTGACGAATGTACGGAACCACCACCGGCAAAGAGGATGAAGTCTTCCTCGAGCGAAATTCAAACGGATGACGAAGACACCGAAGCGTTTGACGACTCCTCAAAGGACGACCTTAGAAACATCACAGTGGAGCTCGAGGGGAAGGATTTGTGGGAACGTTTCAGTGAATTGGGAACTGAAATGATTATAACTAAGGCTGGAAGGTGCGAAACATCACCAACATTCAAACGGCTAGTGGCAGGTTAACACGATAGCCTGGAAAAAGAGTCCGCGTTTAGCGCCGTGCCCGGCTCCCTGCCACCAACACATCCTAGCGCTAACCGCTAATAAATCGCTGCCGGAAGTGCAAGTTGTTAAAAAGATAAGGAGCTGTTTTGTAAACAGCTTTTTTACCTTTGCATAAACAGAAACAATGTTCGTATAAATTGGCTAATTCACGCAAACAAACTATCGAACGGAAAGTCCCGATTTGACACCCGATAACTGATGTTAAAAAGACCTAATCGTAATTATTTAATTGGCCCAAGTTCTTTGGACAGAGTGAATGAATTATTTGAATCAGTTTCTATACATGGTTCTCTTGAACAGTCATCATGCTTTGACTCTTTTTTTTAGACGTATGTTTCCCACACTGAGAATATCTGTGAATGGTGTAGACCCCAAAGCAAATTATATGGTTTTGATGGATATTGTGCCTGTTGACGACAAACGCTACAGATACGCCTACCATCGTTCTACTTGGCTTGTAGCGGGCAAGGCAGACCCACCAGCCCCTGTTAGGCTGTACATGCATCCAGATTCACCTTTCACCGGAGAACAGCTGCTAAAGCAGATTATATCATTCGAGAAAGTCAAACTAACCAACAACGATGGAGACCGGAATGGCCACGTAAGTCTAGACTAAAACACTCGTTAAGAGGTAGATATTTGCCCTAAGCTTTCCCGGTTATATTTGTTGTAAGGAAATCTTATTTGCTTGGAAGAAATTGGTCAATCCTTTTTATCCCCCAGTATCCTAGTTTATCGTGGAGAAGGATAAGGAGAGTTGCTTTGATAACGTTTTGCAGTGCACCAGATGGAAAGCAATTTATGCTGTTGGCGCAGCTTAGGAAGGAAAAACAATTACACTCATTTTCCTTCTAGAATGTCGCAGTCAGTTTAAAATACTTATCGTTTAGAGAAAATTGCACGATGCTCGCGAAACACCTCTTTTAGAGGAAACTGACGACCCAAACACGGAAGATATGTGATGGCATTGTTGTTTGTTACATGTATAGTTAACTTGTTGATTTGTTCTCCTCTCAAACCTTTCAGCTCATTCTAAATTCCATGCACAAGTATCAACCAAGAGTGCATATAATTCGTAAACGTGACCACACAGCTTCTGTAATCAATCTTAACTCAGAGGAGATGAAAACATTCACGTTTCCCGAGACGAATTTCATCGGAGTAACAGCATACCAGAATCAACTGGTGAGCATCGAGGTCTTCGGGCCAAGTGTTTAGTTTTTCAATTAACTAATAAACTTGGCACTTCAAAACGACGTTCTTCTGTTCTCTCTTACAATACCAGAAAACTAGGATTAACGTAAGTCTCTAAAACACAGCGTTGTGGGCTTGCTGTTCTTTTTAATTTAATTAGCATTTAATTAGGACAGACTCATGCAAACTCGAGATTTGTTTTCATGCAGATGGACGTCCTCGAAAATTCCCAAGGTAGCTATTTAAAATCAAGGACAACAACAGAAAAAAACTTGAACAAAAGGACGTCTCATTTGTTTTATTTAAAATGGACAGTTCTACTTTGTTTTAATCATTTCAGTAAGCGCCCTAAAACTGAGAGACCTTCGGCAAAGTCATGAAACTGTTTTTGTCTCCAAGTTCCCATAAAAGAGCCAATTTTAAAAATGGCTCGACAATGATATCAGAAGTAAAGAAGATTTTTACCATAATTCACAGCGTTGAGTCCCTTAATTCAGAGCGTTTCACCAGTAGAGAGTTTGTATCGTGCAGGGGAACTTTGTTCAAAAGCAAAGTTTCGAGAAACGGTTGCATGCGTTCACCATAACACAAATTCGCAAGTCTTGATCACTCATCGCCAATCGTTGGGCTTTCTGTGATTTCTTAGGTGGTTGATGAGGTTGATAAATCCTGAAGTTCCGTTTTTGTTTTCCTTCTTTTCAGATCACCCGCTTAAAAATAGACAGCAATCCATTTGCCAAAGGTTTCCGGGACTCATCACGTCTTATCCCAGTGGAAAGGTGGGTGCAATTTGGTTCACTGACTCACAACTCATCTGCAGCAATACAGCACCAACATGACCAATTCGTTTGAATGCAACCCTTTTGGTCTTCGTCCTTATAGACAAAAGATTATTAAGTAAAAACACTAATTCACAGATTAGGTCTAGGATTTAAGGAGTAGTGAGAAAATTATATTGCCTGGCAAACGATCATAGGCGCTTCTGCACACCAACTGGGGACGCTGTCTTCGGCAAAGAACGTGTCAATGGTTCCGAAACACAGATTGCAATAAGCTTAGACAAAATATTTTTAGTTTTGAGGTAACGTTAAATATATTAGCCATTTCTTCTCAACAGTCTCGCTATGAAATTGCAGTGTTCATTCTTAGTCAGCCATTCACGCAGCCACCTTGTCCAGTGTTCCTCATTTCAGAAGGTGACAAGCAAACTAAATTTTATTCGTTGTCTCCTTCATTTCATCGGAGTTTATACCCTTTATTTTATAAGATAATGATTGATGAATCTAGAAATGCCTTCATTCAAAACTTCTAACACTTCTACAGACGACAAAGCCAATCAATTATCAAAAGACTGCCATGGGGCCACTTTAAAAGGGTGACCCAATTTCCCTCAATACAAACACCGCCCGGATCACCGCTTTATCTGGAGAGGGACTTAACTACTTTTTGTCCTTTTTAGGGAGTGTTTCCACGACAACCGTCCACAGGCAATTATCCCGGATCCGCTGTACTCTTCTGTCCCTTTCCCTCTTTTACCACAAATGGGCGTAAATAGCAGATACCAAGTTCCAAAGATTGGATGCAGACCTCAAGACAAAGGCTCCTTCTTCCAGTCAGGTGACTATGAATAACTAATACACCTGCATGGGTGTTTTTTTTTTTAAGTGAATTAATCGAAATAAAAAAGATGATCCTTTCCTTTCTCGCCACAAGCTCCTTACGTACCGCTGGCAGGCCGCCGTCTGCCGATACAGTGAAAGAACAATACTTCACCCAGTTAATCACAAACTAACGTGAGCAAACGTGTCTGTGAAGAAGAGAAACTGTGGCATCTGTTTTAAGTCGATATTGCATGATAAACACGCCGTCAGTTGATTCCCTTGATCTGTGCAAGTCAGGCTGTGATGCCTCTCATTAATGTAGCTCGTGTCGTCTCGGCGTTTTAAAACAAGCGAAAACGGTAAACTTTGTTGAGAAAATAAACGAAAGGGTTTCTGAGCATCGTCAGTTCAATTTGCGAGAAAAATAGCGTACTATCTGCAAACAACGAATTTTCCGGAAAAAAAAAGGACACTAGGTATTTAAGAATGTTTCACTCCGGTGCCATACACAAGATAAAACTACCAGGATAACTTCTTTCTTGAGAACTGTTAGACCGCGTATGTTCGTTTTCAGCCATTCACATGCAATGTCAGGAACTGAAGGACACAGATTTGCCACAATTCGGTTCGAGGTGTTTCGTGACGTTGCTCTAGTTTTTTGAGAGCCATTATGAAGTGAAAGTAATCCCAGAAATTTTGAAAATGGATTTCAGTTTACAAGAATGTGACTATTTTTGTTTCATGAAGCATGCGTAGCGTCAATTGTGCATTTTCTTTCAAGTGATAAACACAGGGTGAACAAGGGATTTCCTGAGTGATGACTTGTTCGCAATTCAAATATCACAGCAAACTCAAAGTCTTTGTAACAAGTTTTAATTTTTCCTGATATGGGACAAAGAGCAGATGTAACCGTAAGTTGACGGCGATTAGCCATGGCATATGAAATTATGGCCAAGTTCCAGGCAACAAAAGAGAACTTATTTTGATCAAGTTCTTAAGAGGAGACCCGTACTAATTAAGGCAGAGGCCCTGAATCTTAACACCTTGAAAGAAACCCTTTATATACACCTTCCCCGGTACTACAGTTATTGTTTTTGTCGATTTGACAAGAATCGCCGAGTTCTCTTCTGGGTTAAGGTGTTGTGGCCCGTATAATCTTCCTGGATTTCAGGGAAAAGGTTGACTTGCAGGTCGAATCACATGCTAAAAATGCGGCGATTTTCACTGAACATTCTGAATCTTAAATAAACTTCATTTAAAAAGCAACTCTTCTTGATCACTGAGCTCAGATGCACTCTTGGCTTCCCGGTTGGTCGCTTTCTTTGCATGAGTTATACATCTTAACTTGCGTGGGCACGAAGGTCTTATGGTGGTTTCCTCTTCCTTGAATATAATGTTTCGTAACATGTCATTATTTGTCTTATGCTTCGCAGGTTGTCTTTCACCTCCATCGCCCACGGTTCCAAGATTACCCTTCGCTGGTGTCCTTGGTGGCTACCGCCAACAGCGATTGCCTAATGTGCTGTCGCCGACGTTCGCTTCGCCTAAGCCGGTTAGCCCTTTCGAAGCAACTGCCTTTCCCCCTTACAGTGTCCATGGAGACTTTCCTAGCCCTTCATTACCATTTTTTTAGACTTTGACTGTTCATATGAATCTAATTTCAAAGAAACATAAACACTTTTAGAAAGAGAACTCGTGGTCTAGCGTCCGTAGTCTATGAAGGCCACGTTCGAGTACGTACACGAACTTTCGCAAGCAATCTACTCGACAAGAATACGGATACTACGGCTTCTGTCCTGATTTTATTTTTCGTCTAACGATCAGTTTTGGTCCCTAAAACCAAAGGGAGCTGAAAACTAAACACTGGTCACCAAATTCCGATTAGTCAGTCGGTTTTCCAGCAGCTGAAACCTTTGATCAAGACGGTAGAACACTTCAGTAAACTGTACCATATCGATCATTTGTATATACATAAAACAAATTGCTTTTCTATAAAATAATGCCGTCTATAAAATGATGTTGCTTCGTTAAGCTAAATGCATTTTATTCTGTTGACACTTTGAGGAAAAAAATTCTCTTTTTGAGCGAAGTAGTAGGTCTTATAGACCGATTCAAATACTTTAGTCGACTTGTGACTGAATGATATCCTTGGTTATAATTTATCTCTGTCTTACTTTTCACAGTTTAAGCCTGGTTTTCACTAGCGACGCAAATACAGGCGTAAGCATAAGACGTATCCATGTCAAGCGAAAACGAACCGTAACGCACGCACAAGCATAGGACACAGCGACAAAGAATTAACTAGTTCCATGCTTTCTCTATAACCGGACGGTGCCGGCTAAATCTGGAACTGGTTTTTCACAGGACGAACAAACCAGCTTGTGTTGTGCTTTTGTTATATTCCGTTTTCATACAACGCAGGCGAACGCAAGCATAAGATAAAGGAACAAATTTTGATCCTTGCGGTTATGCTTACGGTTATGCTTGTGATTGTGTCAAGCCCGTTTTTAAGGCCGCGAAATAAGCGCTCTTGGCCTGCGCTTATGCCTCCGCTTGTGTTTGCTTTGCTAGTAACAAGAAGGCCTTATGGAGGTGTAAAATTAAATATTTAATTTAAACAAATGACTGAAACTGAATCCTGCACTTGATTGTCTTAATAAAAGACCATTTTTTCAATAGCGCGACGTTTTTTTACTGCGTTGAATTAAACGCAATTGCGAGTCAGACACGAGGTAAGTGGAAACTGATAATCTTGAAACAAGAGGTACCTTTCATTCAACGAGATAGTAATGTTATTAAATTGTGAAATAAACTAAAGTCAGGGAATTAAATTTCCCGACAAGCAGATCATTCATGCCCTGCGCGTACGGCTACAATTATACAAAAATTACCTGTCCCAATGTCGCAAAATTCATCATTTTTTCCAATATAGCTCCAGAAAGAAATTCAGAACTCACAAGACAAGAAAGCTATTTGGGGTCACTCGAAACAAAAAGCAACCTGGTTGTAATATTCTACAATGGAATTGAACACCAATAAAATCATCTTACACAACCGTTTTTGCCTTTATATCAATATATTGGAACAAACGGGTTGCGACTTCTACACTACCAGGCGCTCAACATGAAAGGCCGTGTTTCTGCTGTTGTCCATAATAATAATGATAATGATAATGATAATAATAATAATAGGTGTATGTTCCGAGAGTGTGTGGCATATAGTAAGTGGATGCCCCAAGCTGGCATAGGAGTATCGAAAGCGCCATGATAAGGTAGCACTCTAAGGGTCCACTGGGAATTATGTAGGAATATCGCCTAGAGAGTGGAGAGAAGTGGTATGAACATCAACCTCTGCCTGTAGTTGAGAATGACCTGGTAAAATTGATTTGGGACACCACCATCATTACTGACAAGTGTATGCAACACAATAGGCCAGACATTATTCTCATTTTGAAACATAGGCACCAGTGGGTGATGACTGAGGTAGCTGTGCCAGACGACAGAAAATTGTGACAACAGAGAACTAGAAGGTTGAGCGGTATCAGGATTTAGCGTTAGAAGTACGTAGGATATACCGTGCCGAAGTTAGTGGTAGCCCTGGTTAATGGAGCTCTTGGTAAAGCCACTAAAGACTTTGTGAAATTGCAGAAATACTTGGGTATCCTAGACATTATTGGAAGCACCTAGATGTCAGCCTTGTTCGGAACAGCTAATATTCTCCGAAAGGTGTTACATCTCTAAGCTGCGGGTAGGAGCTGAGATATAACATGAAATACCCAGCAGGAAGATCAGCAAGCTGGAGGGAATTGCAATAACAATAATAATAATTCTAATAATAATAATAATAATGCCAAAAAAAAAGAGCCCTTCAATCTATCTTTAGTCTCGAAACCAAACTGTCGCATTGCATAATTGCCATCTTACGTCAACCATTTTGGCTTGTGCCCAATCAATGATCTAGGTGACCGTATGACTTTCCAAATGTATCGTTTTGTCTGTGCGGGATAAATATAGAGCGGAACGCGAATGTTCATCTTTAAAAATCACAACGGAAATGCTGACTATCAAATTTCGGAATTGAAGCCATTATTCATGTGCTCAAAGGCAGTTTCCATCGGAGGAACATTTAGTCCCTTCACAGGCAAAATGCAGAAAAGTTTGTCCGATGACCGTCGTTTGAATTCGAAGTTCATTTTGTCTTTTTCTGTTGTTGTGGTTTTGTTTTGCATGCTGAAGCCTTGTTCTTTTGGACTGCTAGCTTATCGTGGGAAAGAAGAGTTAACTAACGCGATTGTAGATGTAATTCAATTGGGCAAAAGGAGAAAAGACCAAATAAATTATTCAAAGTCAAGGATTACTCCCATCTCGACTGCGTTTTGGATTTGTTACCCCCCCCCCCCCCCAAAAAAAAAAACAAAAAAAAAAAAACAAGCTTAACCATTTCAAACGTTCTCCGCCTTATCGTTCAATCATTTCAAAATTCCTATGTTGTCTCTTCATTTACAGTTCGTGCAAAAAGGCCTGACTCCCTTGTTGATGCAAGATTAGCTTAACGTTAACACTACAATGGTCCAGCAGATCTATTTTAAGTACATCCGCTGTCCATTGATCTGCGATTGACTTACCTTAACTCATATGCTCTGCAATATTAGCGACGCATACTGTCACCACCTCTCGTGACACCAACATAAAAATGTTATCAAGTGTTAAGTGCTAGTAGAATCGTTAGCTTACGAAGTTAGCCGGTAATACAATGTAATCTCGCAGGTGTGGCAATGATTTAGTTTCGTCGACGCGAAAAGCTCTCTCCACACAACCAGAACAAGATGTGGCAGCCTATAAACAAGTTCAAGTCGAATGTTCTGACAGATAATCCCTCCAATTAATCTGGTAAAATGATCTTAATATAAGCTGTGAACAGAAGGCGAAAAGATACGGCGATAACCCAAGGTCATGGGGCAGGACAAGCTTGCACGGCAAGCAGTGATGACGTTTCCAAAGGCTGAGATACGTTGATAAGAGTATAAAGCAAGTGAAGGCCGCATGGGACAACTCGATTTAAAACAGATGGTCCCCAACGAAATCCATTTTAGGAACAGCTTGTTACTGTTATTAGTGCTTCATTGCACTGGCCTTTTGAAACCAAGATCTCAGCTGCAAATTAGATTGTGGCATACTCTCTGGCATACACTGTACTCTCAGAGTATGTATGGCAGTCTAACTTGCAGCTGAGATCACCCTTGTTCCATGAACTGGTCATTGTCTCAAGATTCGTTTGCTTCCCCAGTTTTGTTTTCCTTTCCACCACAAATCGACTGGTTGTTTTGTTTTTGTTCGCAAGGTTTCTTTATTCGTTCGAACGACAATTCTGAAACCCGTGAAAGATCAGGGTATCTAAAGGGCTCCTGAATGTTCAAAGAATAAAATTCCCCAAGGTGCGCCGAATTAATGATTTACCAGGATTGGAAGTGGGGCTCGCAGGTTTCCATTTGAGGGTTGTGAAGAGTAGGACCCCGAGACAAGGTTTAGCTAGCAGAATTAAGGAGAGATAAATGGGATAGGGCCAAAGTTATTCGTTCATTGTAATATCAGGCCCATATATTCGTGAAGTTGAAATTTCCAAAAGGGCGAGTATCATCCACGCCATGCTCACATTCCAAGTCGGCTATGAACACAACCAGCTCTAATTGCAAGGACCAAAAACAACGACAAACTTCCAACCTCTACGTTAAAGCGACCTTGCCTCACTCATCTTTGCCTCAGTTGTTAGGATCGAAGGAGATCGCAAGGCAGACCGAGAATCATGGCAAAATTGGACTGGTAATACTAAAATCGTGGCTGTGGAGTAATTCCAAGAGCACCCACCATGCTTCAGGGAAGCCGTTAGCAGAGGAAGGAAAGTCTATAAGACACAAATCTGCTCAGTTTCTGCTTTCCAAAAAAATATAAAGATTTGCACATGAACTTAATAACGAAATATACAGATCTCGCCCGAATAGGAACTCTGTCCCTTCCAAGAAATGACAAATCAGGCTCCGTTAGAGCGGGAATCGATCTTTGTTTACAAATGCTCTTACTTCATTTAGTTGCAACCTCTACCTTAGTCCAGGTCCCTAAAGATGCTTAGGCCTGTGCTCTAGTAGCTGTCTGTTTATCTCAAGAATGCACACTACGAAAGTTCTTGAATCTGGCTCATAAAGCCGGACATCAGTTAATAAAGATAGTTAATACTCGTTTTTCATTCCAAAAGCCGAATGTTAATGAAGTCAACTGACGTTAGTCGAGGTCTTCCCGGGTGGTTTCAGTTTTCGCGCTTTTCTCTGTTGATAAGATTGATGTTTACCCACTTCGATCTTCCTCAATTTGTTTTTGTTTTCGTTTGTGTGTGTGTTTTTTTTTGTTGTTGTTGTTGCTTTCTTTCATGATTTTTTTCCCCTGGCTGGTGGAGAGATGTACCTAGAAAAGTAAAAGCTTCAGGACCTGTCTTTCTCCAGACGACAATATATGTCCATCTCTGGACACAAGACGTAGGGCATCCGAACTAGTAACAGGACGGTCATAGTTCGACTCTCGTTAGGAGAAATCGGCCTTTCCTGAACTATATGTCCGCGTCATTACCGATAAATCTATCATTTCATTGAAGTAGCGTGGCGTAAAATCCACCCTCGTCCTTGCTACAATTGGGATAATGCCACCATCTCGACATTTTGGTCCTAGCATTGCGCAGGACGTTTGTCACCTGGCATACTTTAATGGCCAGGCTCCCATGAGTATCCTGTAGCGCAGTGGTAGAGCATCCATGCCAGTCATCGGAAGATTTGAGCTTCGACTCCTGTTAGGAGTATTCGCATTTTTTCCGCAAGTATGCCTTCGTCATAAATTCAACATCTCAAGAAGTAAAAGTGAGTCAGAACTCAACTATGATCCTGAATAACAGATACAGATTGTTACTTGTACAGAGCTATGTGCTCCAGTTGTGGTGCGTGACACAGATTCCACATTACTTTGCAACATTAGACGCGAGTACTGCTAATAAGATAAGCCGATTTCTCTGAGTGGTCATGTGCTAAAGCCATCCTAAACAAATGTTATTTTAATGCGTTGTTACTGTTTATTTCACGAATTGTTTTGAGTCGCAGGCTTTGGTAGTCGTGCGACGAGTTTGGCTTCGGTGAATGGAAAATACCCGCAGACCTTGGCTCAAGTGGCATATGGGTGCTATGCACTAACACGGCCAAGGTGAGCAATGAGCGGGTTGCAAAGGGATACACTTTGGACACTGATAATTTCAAGGAGAACTTGTCAGCCAGCGATTCAATGCCATCTTAATTACTGCTAGTGTTTCCCAGCTTGTCACTCCCTTTCGCCGAAAAATAAAGATAACATGGATTTGAGACATGGCCTCGGGAAAGTATTTTAAATATGTCGCCACCCAATGCCTTATCGCACTTCAACCCATGGATTTGAATAAAGTGACTTAACTTAAAATGGATTTTCTGGATTAGCGTATTGTTGAATCCGAAGTTGTTTCTTTCAGCTCGGTGTGAACAACCGCCCCTATTACACTTTGTGCTTATCTGATTTGTTTGGTAAATGCTTAGACATCTGCAAATTCGTTGCAATCATTTGACGAGAAGGTTTTAATTATCATATCGTTGCGGTGATTCTATAAAGCAACGGAAAGATAACGCAGATTTCAACTACTGTTTTATTGGAGTGATACAACAAGACAGCCAACACAATATGAGTAGAACTAATAATAATAATAACAATAATAACAATAATAATAATAGCAACAGCAACAGCAACAGCAACAGTAACAGTAATATTAATAATAATAATAATAATAATAATAATAATAATAACAATAATAATAATAACAATCATCATCATCTAGACCCACAACACTGCTAACTTAATATTATAGCATCCTGGGCTATGTGCACCTTTAAGGCGCGATTGAGCTATTGTCCTCCTATTTCATGCAACATGGCGGGGTTCGGCTAAAGTATCAATCGGAAATGCTGCTGGCATTATCTGTTTGTTGATTTCTCTAACTGCAGACGTCGGTAAACAAACTACGTATCACGTTGTCAACACTTTTCAGTTCTTTATTTATGAACTCTTTGTTCATATCAGGAACTTAATTTACAACGTAACAAATAGGATCTGTTTGTTATGGTTATGGCAATTAAGTAAACCAAACAGCGAGAATGAAGTGGGTTATCAAAGGAAATTCATAAGTTTTCGGAGGCTGAAAGACAACTTTCTCAATTAGACGCGATGGATTGATAACTCGGATGGTCTCAAAGCATGGCTTGTTCAATGGAAGGACCACACTATAACGGTATCGCACTTTGTACCTTGAGTTCTTGATTGGCTGAAAGAAGCTGTGTTCAGGTTTGTTCTACATTTCACGCCTTTCCTATACACTGTTTGTGCTTCGAGGTTAACACGAGCATTCGAATAATAACCCAAGGGTTTTCTAAAAGGCCATGACATGGGTCGCGTAAGTTAGGCAGGCCTTAAATGCTCTTCAAGGGTCGGCTTGTCGAACTAAGCAGTCATGCAGCGTGGGAAGACAATCGTATTGCCAATTAACTGTATTTCTCCGTAATGACAAAATAAACAAAACCTGTCGGGGAAAACACAGGAAAGAGCATGATCTACCGGATGTGTTTCAGAGGACTGTGACCAAAAACTCTAATACGAGATTACTGGAGTTTGTTGCTTGTGCACGCGAAGCTTCATGGAATGTTCCAGGTCTTTTCTTTATCTTCAGATTTATTCTACGACACCAAACTTGGACCGCCCAGGCATATAAGGAGATTACCATAACTGTCCGTACCAAGTTTATAAAACTTTCCTCACTACGCTTTATGGACAAGCATATGTACCAGTAGGGTGGTTTCACGAGATTTCTCCTGTGATTTGCAACCTCCTTCATTGTCGAAGAGAACAGGTCATGAAAGGTGATGCTGAATCACGATAACAAATTCTCATGTCAAATCGTCTAGACCTATTCTGGTCCACGCGTGATTCCGTGGGATATTTTCTTCACGAACATCCATCGCGTCTCAAGAATAAACCATTCACACTGGAATAAAACCATTAAAACCCTCAAAATGCTGTTAAAACCATTTTTCTGCCACCCACAAACAAATGTTTGCCATGAGCTGAGCATTTAGCAGTTTGACAGTGTGCCATTTCACATTCATCGCATCCTCAACTTATGATTGGCTTATACAAAGAATAAGCCGCGATCCAATCAACAGTTTCGTTAATAGCTGTTTATTACTTGTTTGGAGACAACAGTGGGCTAGATGGACGGTGTCGTAAACTGTGCAAACGCGAAACACCATTATGGCTGAGTGCAGCATGCAGTCACATCTCTCTTCCAAAGCCACTGCTTTCTCTATAGCATCATTGATGGCTTTGGATGGAACCGGTACAGTCACATTCAGTCAGTGTTGCCTTCTGTCCATGCTTGCAATTGCTTTCGTCGGCAAACGTGTTTGATAAAGCAGCCATTTAAAAGCTAAAGCTTGTTTTAGCTGACTAAGAAAGCGCCAGAGGCTACATTTCACGCCAAAAGTAACGGAATTCCATAGCTTAAATTGCTTTCTACGTGACATTCTACGCTTTGACTAATTCCAGTCTCTTTAAATGGAAATGACAGCGCACAAAGAGCGGACATCACTTCATAAGATGACCTTCCTGAGGAAAGTCCATTCTAGTGATCTAAAAGATGGGAGATATTTTTGTTATTTTTTCGTCTGAATAAGATGTAGCTGGTATATAACTCAAATTTTAGTTTGGTGTTAACTTTTCTGTTTACTGGCTTCAGTCACAGATGAAGCAGAGAGGAAGAGACGTTGCTCGAGTGACAATGCCACTCGGGACTTTACAGATAGAAAGAGATTTAAGTCATGCGGGGAGAATAGCCAAGATGATACCTTTGCAAGAGCACCGAGCCCAGCAGATTCTTCTGAACTCTCTCAAGATCTAGAAAGTGTTACCGCAACTCTAGAGAGTCGAGAGCTATGGGATCGCTTCAACGAGCTGGGTACCGAAATGATCATAACAAAGTCTGGCAGGTAATCTAGTCCATCCAATTTGCTAGTAAACCGGCGGCGCACAGAACGCCCGCTTTGTGGAGATGTTTTATGGATAGCTCTTTAACCTAAACTCCTTTAAATGGGCCTGAAAACGAGGGCAGTCGTTTGGTTCCACAAACAGGCGGGTATTACGGCACGCCATCCCCAACCGTAGACAGTTGTGCAACGGTAAGAATACAGAAACGTTACGTGCACAACTGATAAACGTCGCTATTTAGGTATTTATCGTGAGGAATTGTAATAATAACAACAAAGTAAACGATACAGTAGACAACGAAAACCAAGTAAGTACTAACGAGCGTTTCAACTGGTAGTATTCGATAATGTGATATGAATGGTTTGACTTGATTCCTAAGTGATCAAGACGACCGCAGAGCTACTTCACATTGTGTCTTATTTATTGGCTTATTGACAGCTATTGTGGGAAGGCTTCAGTGCCGACTCACGAAACAGTTAACTTGGTACTGTTTTCATCTTCAGCTCCTAAAAGTGACACAACAAAGTCAGTGGAATAATTGTCTCACATAAAGCATGGATGAGCCAATAATTTTGGGCTTCAACAAATTTTGCAAACTTGTCGTCACTGTAAATAGGTTGTCCTCAAGCATTTCTGGTCGAGCTTCGGCAGATCAAAACTACAGGAAACTTTCCTGTAGTTTTGATCTCGAGTAGTTTTGATCTGATTTGAGAGGCACAGAAATAAAGGGTAGCTGCTTTCTCACCTTTTGTTCCAAGAGCGATGAATGATTTTTGACTACCATAGACTTATACGCTCACTTTAAACGATGCACCAATGGATAGTTTCAGTGTTTCTGATGACATTATGTCCGCAGCGGAAATGAAGAGCTTTCCTTGGACCTGCCTATTTAATTTATGCCTTCTTCCTTGCCCTCAGAGCCAAACCAAGCAAATATTTTATTTTCTTGGAGCTTAAGATGAGTAAACAATCTGGTAAAACGTATTCTAAAATAATGGCACAGGAATGGCACGAAAGAAAGGCACTGTTTTGTGGGTTTTATCTCACTGGTCACAGAATGATATGGACTTGTGGTTACTTTATTTTATTTTTTATTTTTTTGTTTTGGGAAGTATTACACTCTGTATGCATGCAGAAGAGCTGTTTCTTTGTCTTCTTCAAATGGCTTACTCTTCAATCTGGCAAACTTAACACATCTAAGTCCTAACACATCTAAGTTAAGACACATCTATCAGTGTCGTCTTGTCTTTGAGAAGTTTCAATTAAGAAGAAAATGTTCCGTCGTGTAAATACACGAAAATGGGCATTTGTGGACAGGTTTAAAACATACAAATAATGTAAGAATTTAATACCTTTTAAAATGATCCATGACTTCGTGAATCGTTATGATAAATGATGTTACATAATGGAGTGAATCCTGAACTGCTATCATTCATTTGACAATGAGAAAAAAATCTATTGAGCAGTTGTTGGCTGAAATATCGACACCTTTCATAATTTAAAATTCAGTCTTGGCTGAGAGGTAATTGGCTGATCTAAAGGTATCACTTGACTAAAGGCAGGCACAAGTTGTCTCTTGGCCACTGTTAAGAACCTAACATCTCGAGTTAGGGCTAATACCTTGTGAAACAATTTTCTAACGTTAACGGTTCCTTAACGCACAACAATGTTCCTAGAATCTAATTTAAGAACGGCTTGAGCTCACTGGGAGACTACTGGATTAAATGGGAAGTGTACTCTATCGAAAGGGTTAAAAAAAAACCGACACAACATATGATACGTTTAACCTTCGTACGACTGGCAGTGCACAAGTCACAAATTTAGTCCCTTGGAATGGAATAATCCCCTGAATATTCTTATCAGGCATTGTTGCTGTTTAAAAGCAGGTCATTTTAAATTCAAGCTAAACTCGATTATGAAAATTTGTAAGTAAATCCCGTTAACTGCGTTCATGTTACTGAAAAAGCTTAAGCAAAGGTATTTGTGCTGAGACTGTTATTTTGCAAATTTGTACAGAAAATACATTTGATATCGATACGTTTAAAAGAGAGAAGGAGAGAGAAGTGTGAGCCATGTTCACTTCATTAAATTGCTTACTTCTTTTCAAGGAGGATGTTTCCGACCCTCAAGGTATCATTGAACGGTGTTGACTCCAAAGCCAACTACATGGTGCTCATGGATATTGTACCAGTAGACGAAAAGCGTTACAGATACGCCTATCACCGCTCCACTTGGCTTATGGCTGGCAAAGCCGATCCACCAGCACCCGTTAGGATGTACATGCATCCAGACTCGCCATTTACTGGCGAACAGCTGCTAAAGCAGATTATATCATTCGAAAAAGTCAAACTCACCAACAACGGCATGGATCAAACTGGGCACGTACGTACATGTTAAACTTGCATATCGTTATGCATAATAAATGTACGATGCTTTGTACAATGATAGAGATGCTCTAAAATATGATTGGACAAACTGTCTTTAAAAGATTGGACTTCATGCATTCAAGACAAGAGAAAGGTTGTCGCACCATGCCTTAGATGTGGCAACCTCTGTCTTCCATGGTTCCCACAAAGATAACAGGCGGCATTCGAAAAGCGGATGAGATTCTACTCAAGTATTTTTTCCTTCTCTCCGACCTGAACTCAGTTGGTGGGCAACAGACGTTTCTCCTTTTTAGAATCAATTAAACCCGAGAACCTCTATCCCAAAAATATCTGACAAATCGAACGAAGCAAAGGGTCGACCACTCTCTCCTTGAGTAGGATGAATCGAGGAAAGGAACTCCAGTTCAGGAAAATGTGTCTAGCTTGTCATGTTCTTATGCAGTATTCACTTTACTAGCTCATCACTTTTTTTATGTATCCTATGAATTAAGAGAAAGGTTGGAAAGCGCATCTGAGAATGATGCTAGGGTCTAATATTACAATGGAGGCGAATTCCACCGGCTAGGCCTTCTTGGTCGCTGCTTGGAGAAAACAAAATATAATTGCAGACTTTAGCCTCATTTCACTTAGGTCAAATCTTGAAGCGAATCATATGCATCTTACGTTTTTCTTGTTTGTTTGTTTGTTGTTGTCTATTTTTGGGCGAAAAAGAAAGCACTATAGATAGGGCCATGCTTCTATAGAATGTCCACTCATTAGCATTCTGTTATGTAACTGCGAAATGTTTCTCTCACCAGATCGTTCTGAACTCCATGCACAAATATCAACCTCGGGTTCATATCGTAAGAAAACGAGAGCACACGGCCTCGGTGATAGATCTTAATTCGAAAGAAGTCAAAACCTTCGAGTTTCCCGAGACAAGTTTTATCGCTGTGACTGCATATCAGAACCAACTGGTAAGCAATAAATTAAAGTACATTATGCTTTCTTGAGAAACGACACGATACTGACTTACAAGATAACATTCGACGTTAACGTAATTTGTAATACTGATCAGGGATATGCTAAGGCACTAACCCTTTTGCTTGTATTTGGTGGTAATGGCTTCCAACAGCGCGACAAAAAAGTTAAGTTATTTGAGGGGCGACTGATTAGATTTAGAAATGAACACCCTGAGAAGTTGCGAACAACCAAATTCGATGGCATGTTCTAACCCTTTGGTTCGCGACTAATTTCGAGTCAATGCCGATAAACTCGATACAAAATGAGTACTGAGCAACTCTTCATATCCATGTCGTGAAAGGATTAACTGCAGTGCCTCCAATTATTAATTGTTTGCCCCACACACCACGGTCGCCCCTCCTTTGAAACTATTTGCACGATGAAAATTCATTTCATTAGATTTTAAAAGTATTTATTATACGTTGAAACATTCGGAAGCAGTGATTAGTCTGCCCGTTTCTCGATGGGCACTTTAGAGACGTGGTTGCCCTTAGCTCTTGAAGACAGTGACGTGCTTCGTTGCAATCAACGACGGTGAATGTCTGCTTGTAACCCTTTAAGTGAGCCAATAAAACAAACAAAAGCTACCAAGTAGCGATGTGGTGATGATGTGGTGATGTCTTGGGTTACTCTTCAATAAAGCCCGAGTTATTCACGCGTGACTGACAGTGCCATCATCAAGTCCACTCTCATGAGTTCGTATTTACGTTATGCGTACGACTGAGTCCTTTGGTTAGATCGTGAAGTTACAGCTATTTAGTACCACTCCCGTTATCATGCTTCAGTTCCAATTTAACAATAGCAAGACAACAATCTTCGGTGCAGGGGTCAAAAGGAGTATACTTCAGTTCGCGTACACAAGAGTCACGATATGCTTTGCAGTGATTTTCCCGACGACAATGTTCATCCAAAAATAACAATTAAAAAAATACAGGTCATACATTCAGCATGAGCGTTGACAAAGGAAGGACATAAAATTTCATCATTTAAAGCGCGATGGAAAAACAGCAAAACTCGGCAAACTTAAAGGCTGAATTTCCTTCAATTATCGGACTTTTTTTCTGACGGTGAGTTGGCATACAGCTAATCCAGTTTTTGTTTTTTGTTTTTTTTCACGAATTCCTTGTATAGATCAGTGTTTTTCTGGTGACTTACTATGTTCTTGGTTAAACATTAGGATTAATTTACATTTAAGAAATAAATTGCCTTTATTATATGGTGCCACACTACTATAGTATACACCGAAATACTTTTGCAGATCACCCGCCTAAAAATAGACAGCAACCCGTTCGCAAAAGGATTCCGGGACTCCATCAGAATATTGCCGATGCAAAGGTAAGTTCGACGAACATATATAATTCTGAAAGAAACGTTTAATTAACCTTAAACTGTCATACAAGTGCAACAATTAGTGGGCTCTTCAAGCAACACAGCTTTCATGATTTAGGTTCCTGAACTATTTTACCCGAGGTAGCTCCCCATGCAGCTGGATTACTTCATTGTAAGACCACTTGTTCCCCTGCAGTCTTGGTTTAACATCACGTCTGTAAATGAATTTTAACTGCTGTGACTCAGTTCATGGTAGATCAGTGTTTAGAATATGGGCTGCCTTTAATTTTGAATCTGTAATGAGATGAGCTCTGTCACACTGAGTGTGACCAATCAACTGGACCCTCATGAAGTTTCCCTACAAGCTGAAACTATGCTTTCACGAATCACAAATTTAACTCTCCGAATCAAGAATGTCTAAGAAAAAGAGTCTTCAATAGGCCATTTCCGAGTTGCCTGCAGCCTCATTTTTAAGCCTAGGGTAGGTGCGAAGTCTTTCATATGAAAATGAGTTTTATTTACATGTGAATAAAAACTCATTTTCATATGAAAGATTTCGCACATACCCTCGGTTTGAAAAGGAGGCTACAGGCAACCCGGAAATGGCCTATTACGTCTTAATGAAATCTAAAATAGTTTTCCCTACTAACACTGTTGAAAGATACAAGTTGGTTTGTGCCCTTGAATCTGGATTGGCATCAAACGGTGAGACCGTTCCAGTGTGCACATATTGGAAACGAGATTCACGTACCATGACAGCTAAACCACGGTAGCATACCAGGCTTTGTTTTAACCAGTTATTTACACACTTGTGCATGGCTTAGGAGTGTCTTCTCCCTCTTTTGATTTCCTATGGTGCAGAACGTACAGCAACGCTGAACGATGTTCTTCAGTGGGCGAGAAAAGTGCTTTTGTTTTAAACAAGCAAGCTTTCCGTACTTTAGACCACTGGCATCAATCTGAAAACTCGTTTAAGTAATTAGAATACTGTTGTTGCACACGCACCACCCCAGATTCCTCAATAAGCCTTCGAGATTATTACTAGAAAATTTTGACTATAGGCACGGCATGCTAGACAGAACCACACATAGCCAAATATTTTCATACCCAATTCAAATAAGAAAATGGTTTGAACCCAAGAGTGACATACCTCGATTGAAAATGATCATCTGGGTGACTGGAGTCCTGAGAACAACAGTCCTTCTCAGGACTCCAGTCACCCAGATGATCATTTTCAATCGAGATACCCAATTCAGCCGTAAAACCAGCCATTACATAAAGTCAATACGCGCATGTTAACTTTTTATCTTAAATCTTAACTTGTCAGTGATGGAAGAAATTCAAGCGTTTCGCAAACAGCTTCCAAGCTCAAAACATGGAGTTGAAACTGAGAGGAAGGTCACATCAATCATGAAAATGTGTTTCCCACCATAAGGACAACAAAAAGCACTAAGCAAAGTACAATCCCATTCAAATAAATCTAATCCACTGGCATCACACACCGCACATCCTTGATATTCAACTAAAGTGTAAAGGATCTGTTGATGTTTCTTGCACTTAAAGACTGGTGCAAAACTCGGGTCACCTCTCTTAGAGGCCCTGTGTAGTAGTTCAGAAAAGCAAATGGTTTTAAGGTCCAATGCGAAACATCGGCAAAGACGTGGTGTAATGCAAAGAAAATGCTCAACTCGAGATCTTGTCTTAATTAGATCCGTTGATTATCTCAAATGGCTACCAAAGCAACGTTTGTCATTAAAAGGAGTCGTTCCATTCTGTTTGTAATTTTTTTTCCGAATACATAATATTTTGAAGAAAGATAGCAGTCAAGTAGGAAACATGATTGTCTGCCTTGGGTCCAAGTCCTCTCAATGAAATACTTTACATGACGATCTATTCTGCTCCTCGGATTCCTTACAAAGACAGTGTGATTGAAAATAACTGGCGAAACATGCTTGTGAAACGATTTTTTTTTTTTTTTTTACCGAAAATAATAAGTCGAAAAAAAACGAAAACAAAGCCATACCGGGCAAACGTTAATTTCAATAGCAAAATTGTCTCAAAGCAACGCTCATAATGATGACTGGCTCTCAGTCGAACCGTTATATACAAATACAAGTATACGAGTCAAAAATTCGTTCTCCGGACACCTAAGTTTGTCGTAACGGGACACTTTAGCTTATCTAAATGGGATGTCTCTGGAGTTTCCCTAGGAGATGGCAAAGCTCCAGGGTCAGACCACTATTTCCGTTTCAATCGAGTGCCAAGATTCCTTAGCCAGGCATAGTTTCGTAAAGACCTCACATTATCTGTCACTTTATAACTTCTTCTTAATTCTCTTAAAAGTGTCTTCACCGGGTTTTACTACCAGGGTGATACGCTCATCGACCTCTCAATGACCTCGAGCCGCAAGGACCGTATTATTAGCTCACATCCTAGCTAACCAAAGCTTTACAAAGTCTCCCTTTCCTCCCTTTAGATGTTCTAACTTTGCTGCACTTCTGACGCAAAAATATGCCTATAAAGATTTTCAGCAACTGAAACATACTGATTGACTTCATTGATGACTTTTAAGATGCCTCAGTCAGACACTTGAGTCATATTTTTCCCTCTGAATTAGACTTAAAAGTATGGTTCTGTGTACATTAGATCAAACACTTTGGCCAGTTTGGCCGCTAGTGATTTACTTGATCCACCTTCCATGCAATGAGTGTTTAAAGCCCTAAATTGCAAATAGATGTCAATGTCATGATCATAGGTTTCAAATACAACTCATCGAATGAAGTTACTTTAATCTCGATTGTTCCTTCTTTACTTTATAGGGAGTGCCCTCATTTTCACAGAGTAGGATACCGCCTAGGTCACGGCCCTGTCTCCGTCAGAGCCTCATTTCTTCCCCATCACTTTATGCCCTCCCCAGTTTTACAAAATAATCAAAAGGAACCGAAAGACGTGCACTGCTCCGGATGTCTGGCCAGTGTTAATGAAGGTCAGTTGGTTAACTTCTTCTTTTCATCGTCTCGAAAACGCTCATTTAATGTCCATGCGAGGAGAAAGACGGGCTTGGCTGAATTTACCTTAAGTGAACCGATTTGCATTCGCTACCCTCCCACCCTGTATATTTGGTATGCTAATGTTAAACCCTATGTAAGGCACTACCGTGGAAACGGAAAGACAGATGCTACCCCCGTAAAGAAATTTAATGCTGGCGTTTCGAAGATTCAGTAGTTTTCATTTAGGGCGAAGCAGGGTTTTATAGGTTGTATATAAGCGGCTTAATTAGATAGTCCCTTTCTTCCAGCAAATCATCTCCGTTAAAAATGAAAATTGTTGTGAGAATAAGAAGAAAGTAAACCAGGTACCTAACTAAATAAGTAGTAGGGAAGGGTGATGTCTTATCGTCAAGGCTGGCAAGCCTCTCTCTAAAGGAGGCCAGGTCCAGTTCTCGCTCTTTATCATCGGGAGCCTGTTCCAACCTGTGATCGTTCTAAAAAGATAGGAGGGAAGGTGATGAAACTCGCTATTGATCGGGGGCCTTTGTAGCTTGCCAAGGTTACGTGCATGGACAGATGCAATCCAGCTGATGCATCCGCGGCAACAAGACTGTGGTGGATTTCAAACATAATACAGAAATAGGCCTCTTTGAACTTCTCTTTCTCTTTTATGCACGATTCCCAACCACGCAGCTGATGAGCTCTGATAACCTGAGCTAGACCTTTGATCGCATCTGTTTAAGGCAAACCTAGCTGCCCCGTGATGAGTCATTTCCATTTCAGTTATGCACCTCGAAGTTCAGGTCGACATGGGAAACGTTAAGTGGAACGAACGAAATGAAAGCCTTTTTCGACATACGTAATAATCGTGCACCTTTTTAAAACACTTTCGGAACTACCCTTGATGAGGGAAGCAAGAAAGTGTCAGTTATTACATGTTCATTGGTAGGCGGTGAATGAGGATGCGAAACGCTTGGATATCACGCAGCTCTTTACAGCCCTCACGTTTCATCGGATCCCTTTAGGACGCAGCTTAATTCTTTCTATAATTTGGGCCCATTGTTTCTATTATGTGTTTGTTTGTGTTCGCAATATTCTTATCCAGTCCCAACAACCGTTGAAAATAGATTACTTTTGGCCCCATGAAGTGATCGAGGGGGGCAATATTGATGTTGCTTCGATGAAAAAAGTCTTGGAAGAATATTGCATGCATTGCAAGATAGAACTGAAACATCATTGCAAAATACAAAGTGAGCTGAGGGTAACGATGTTAAAGTGAGAATCAAGAAAAGATAATGAGGATTCAGTATACAAAGAACTCTTTGGAAACACAGACTTCTCTTCAATCCTACCGGCACTTAAACAGTATTTTTAGCTCAAGGGCTAATTTTTACGCTGCCTCTTCGTCGCGTCGAATACGAGTTTCAGAGAAGAAATGACACAAATCGGTCTAATTCGTCTTATAATTATACGAGTGGCGAGTAATTCGCGTAGCGCAGTGGATATGCGGAGATATTCCACTCGCAAGGGTTGTTGTCTTCAAACCCTACTTAAGTGAGAAAAAACATTGGATGCTTACAAGTGGGTGCAGTCGCAAAAGTGGAATAAATCGAAAAAAGTAGGGGCCAGCTAGAGGTGTCAGAAAGAGTAAGTTTGTTTGCCCAGTTTCAGTTCCTTTTCCTGAAGTTATAGGAAGAAAATTACACAATCGCCGGAAGTAACCCACAGGTGCAGTTTTGTACGAGCTGGCATTTGCACAAGATATCCCAATGCATAACGTTTTCAGCACTGATTCCAGATTTGTCCGTGTGGTCCTATGCATCACAAGGCTCGTAATATTATTCCCATAAGGACTGATACGAGGGAGGGCGATCTCCCCCCTCTAAGCTGAGCTTCCTCGACACGAAACACCTTCGTCTAAAAATGCAGGCTAATGAGATGTATATTATTTATGGTAGACAACACAAATCTTCCTTAATCCTAAAGGTCACCTTACTATTTCCAAATTCTTACAACTTTCAGACAAGACTTTGCTCTGCGAAACTGTTCACGTTTAGTCGCACTGATCGAGGATACACCATAACGTCGATCGTACGAAAAATGCACCACATTACCCTGCACTGATTTCTGGTTCCGTATTTGTATGAAACTTGATTCACGCATAGGTGTGGTATGTTTATCTTCCTCTTGGTATTGCGCAAGATGTGCATGTTCAATTAATGCTATTCCAAAGTTTTCGATGTGACCAACGCTTTTGCGAGACGTGACTTATTTTAGGAAGAGAGATTTGTCAAAATTTTGGCACATGCCGACAACTTGAATTATCTTGCCCCAAATCTTTTCACACCTTATCCAATTTGCATTACAGCTTACCGAATTGCCGAGTATAAATATGGCAGGATTATCCAATATTTTTCATTTTTCCTTTTCAACATTTAATCTTGCGAACACTGGAGTGCGGTTTTAAGTTTGATCCGTTTTTGTTATTTTACTTTTGATTTTCTTCCCTATCTTCTCTGCTTTTCAACGAATTGGTCAATTTTCATTAGTCCTCCTCGCTTTTATTCTCATCAGTAACCTAAATACGTCGTAAATTTGTTTTTTGATAAGTTTGGCTTCCACGCATTCGCAATTTCCCATATGTCAATTATCATCGATAATAAGATTGATTCATATGCTGACTTTCGTTACAATATTAAAGAATGCTATAATCACTCTAAAGCCTGTAGGTATTATTATAATCCCTTCAAGGATTAAAATGGCAGCTCGTGGATCTCGTTAAATAAAGCGCAAGGGCTATTGCAGTAAAGAAAAAAAAAAGATTTAATGCAATAAGTGTTCCAATAATAATGATAATAACAAAAAAACAACAAGCAGCAACAACCGCACGGTCATTTCCTTCGGCTATTTGAGTTATAACACAACAACGCAAATTTTATAGCATTAAAAGAAGGAAGCTTCATCGTTAAATTAGATAAACATAACGCAAAGATGATTGCCATTGTAGGAAATTGTACTAATTTTAAGCAGATTTGTCGTACTTAAATGCCAATGTGCTTTTTTTTTAGAAATGGCAACCTCAGCGTAACCTGGAAATTGGTATTAACCACACAGGAATGAATAATCTGCAAAGAAGCTTTCGCCCACTCAATGTTTCCCGATTTAATTATCATTCGGAAACAAGTTGCTTTGTTTCAATCATTACTGTAAGAGCAAGGAAAGGCAACAAAAATGCACAACAAAGTAAACTAGTGGAATGGACCACAAAGAACGACTGAATTCGATAATTACTCCTCATCGTGGCATAAGCTACGGGGAAGCACTTCATCGCAACCTTAAATTTTGATGATACAGACTTAAACGTGCATTATAGACTTCGTGAAGAGCAACTTTATAAAATTAGTGAAATTGTTGATTGTCTCATTTAAATAATAATAATAATAATAACAATGATAATAATAAATAGATAAATAAAGCATTGCTTTCTAAAGTCGATTAAACGCAACGCCCGGGCAATAACAGTACAGCTCGTAATTTGCCCGAACAGCTGAGTGCGAGCAAAATGTGTCGAAGCCTATACGTTTGTTAGATCACAGGGAGCATACAATAGTGACGGAAGACTGTGCTTGCGTGTGCTGTACTATCGCGTCAACCAACCGTTCGAAAAACAGACAGAAAAAGGACAGATCTAAATGTATATTATTAGCTCAATATTTTATTGAGTTCCGTCACTAGTGTGTGCTCCCTATGGTTAGATCACCGTGAACATGCTACGATGTGAAATACGACACGGTCGTAAATTTACATAATGTCTACCTTTCGAGTTCACTTTTTTAGTGCAGGAAGAGTGTCGGGATACGAGAACAGGGATCGCAGCGATGACGATGACGACGAAGACGACGATGATGACAAGACGACTATGTCCACGACTACCATGACGACGGCGACGGCCGCGGTAACGTCAAAGCGACGACCACCACGCCGCCGATGATAGTAGTTTTCAGAGAGTTTAATTCGTTTATTAATACATGGGAAAGCTATTTGGTAAAGGGCGTCCACAGGAAAGACTCCGAAAATAACACAGAACACTTATCCACACCTATATGCTTCCTCCATTTTTTAACCATACAGCAGCTAACACATTTGTTTCTTTCTAGAGCTATTGGCACCTGTTACTCACCAAGTCTTCCCACTCCCTAATGCAGTGTCAGACGTCCAAATGGCTACGAAAATAGACGCACCAATGAAACAGCTGTCTCCGTGTGTATCTCCATATTTCAAAAGCATTCCGTAAATGACGAATCTACAGGAACAAGTCACAATACAAATGACATCACTACCTTACAAACTTAATGAGGAGACACTCTGTAGGAACAGAAGAGTGCCACTAAAACGTTGGACAAATCTCCTGAAAAGACACCTTAATTAATTGCACGGCTTATTTTTCCAACCAGAGAAAGACAGTTGAACCTTCCCTTCATCACTCCCCTCAACTCGACGTTGCTTAGATGGTCGGACCAACCCTTATTGTTCTCTTTTTCGCAAAAAACGTTTCTCAACAGTTTTGTCCAAGATTGCAGAAAGTTCTCATATATGAAGGGAAATCAGTGTGTTTCGTCTGTTTCTATTGAAAGACCTTTTCACCCTCCTCATTGAAAATATCAATTTTCTTTTTCACGCGTGGAGAAGCTGATGCAGCCATAGTTACCGTCAAACCAGCCAATTGCCAAGGATCTTCAGTATTTTTCATCTTTATCTTCTTGTCATCGCGATCTGTATAACGTGCGAACGGACCACGCCCGCTTGTGGATACGAATGTTATCTTCTCGTGTTAGCAATATCTCCAACTCGTTCGCTTTGCTCACGCATGAGAAATATTGTCAGCACTCCGGCAAAAATAATAATTCGTATTCACACGCGGCCATGCAATATCCTCTATTTCAAAACGGAAACCAAAGTATAATAACTTATGAAAATTTCGTTAAGGCAGAGTTTCAAAAGATAAAACAATAATGCTGCGCTTTTCAAGCTTTTAATCCATATCGACTTTTGATACCTTCTGGAAAAAACAAACAAACAAAACAATTAACAAGGTAACATAACAAGGTAGCAATGGCGGTTTGAGTGAAGTACATTCGTCTGTGGTGACAAAAAAGATCATCACTGTTCTGCTTTCATTGATGCGAAGCCGTCTTTGCGCTTTTAAAGTGACGATAGTAATGCCAAAGGCCCTTTAAGGCTACATTTGATTTTCGTCGCCAAACTGAAAGATTCTATGTACAAATAAAAGAAAAATAATTCTCCAATGACACCCAACTCTTGGTATAACAAAAAATGTGAAAAAAAAATGTGTCTGGATATTTCTTTTTCATGTAAAGTACGTGTATTTATAATTGTTGTTTTAGACTTAACAAATACCCGAGTGCACATTTTAAGGATATCAGTTTAGCACGGGAGGTTAACCAAGAAAAATTATGTTTTTTGAATTCATTGATATCATAAATGTTATGTTTCTGTACAACTAAGCGTTTATTTAATTTATTCAACACAGTTAAGCAAGAAACTAATTAAAGGGGTCGAAACACTAAACTCGTAATCTATTCCCTACTGAGATGGCTTGAATAGGTTAGAGTCAGAATAATACTTATCCAAACAGTATTTTCAGCCGAAAATCGAAAATCAAGACGACACATGATCTTGGCTTGAGTTCAAGATTTTACGGCCGTATGTTGTTCTGGAAACGACAGGTGATAAGGAGAAGCGCAAAGCGACAAGCTTCTTTGCAACTGCTTAAGTTGTGTACTTTTCAAACACAACACAGAGGACTATGTTTATCACAATCGCGAATGTCATTACATTTCCTCAAAGAAGCCATGCGAGTGGTCGACAAAACATTAGAGATTGAATTCGGCCCGCGGATCGCTAATACGTGAGCGCCAGCGTAGAGTCATCGCCGGGAGTCGACTGTAGTTCTTCGCTACTATCGGACACCCTTCCGCGACAGCCAAGTCTGTATTTTCAGTCTCCAGCTTTCAAGCAATCCCTGTCATGATTTGCCCCAGGGGACCTTTCGACAAAAGGTTTGTTCGACAGAAGGTTTGTTCAAAACTTAGCAGCCAGGATTAACTTGGGGCTCCGCAAATACGACCGTATCTCCGAAGGTCTAAGATTGCTACGATGGCTAAATGTCAAACAAAAACTTATGGTCAGTGATACAGTTATGATGCATAAATCTCTCAATGGACTGTCACCTAGCTATTTGTCTGACAAATTTCCAACTCGAGCTACATCCACAACAAGCAGACAAAATATAGAAACTGCCTTAATATTCCATCTTGTAGAATCACCGCTGGCCAACGCGCCTTTTATTTCCGTAGCGTGAAAATATGGAATAATTTAAGCAAAGACCTAAGGGAAACAACAAATGCTAAAGCTTTTAAGAGACGCTTGATCAAAGAACTGATTAGAAATATGAACTACGTTAGATGATAATTGTTGTATATCGTTATCTTTATTTAGTTATTGTTGTACATAGCTTTTTTATCAACTAGTTAAATGGTTAACAAGTTTACACTGATTAAGGGTGCTCAATAAGGTGTATGTATGTCTGTTTAATGTTACTGTTACAGCCCGTTGTACACGATTAGGTAGAGTCATTAAGAAACCTGTGAGACTGGTACGGTATGTAGATTTCTAGTGTCACGTGACTTGTTTTCCCCGCTTTTGTTCAAAGATTGTAAGCCGTAGCATTGTCGGGTTGTACATCCAGTTGTAAATCGATGTATTTGAACCCAGTCGAGCGGGGTAAAGTTGTGTTAAAGCCAGTGTTTCATCGCTTTCTTAACAGTTACAGCCCCCGTTTACAAGCAGGAGGCTAGCACTCGCTTCCACCGCTCAAACTGGTAATAATGAGAATGAAATAGCATATCAGGCGTTCACAGGTGTTTTGGATATCTCCGCGAATTTTGTCCTAGAGTTGCCTAATTTTATTTGTCAACAAGTCAGTCTCGATGATAGTTTTTTTTTTGTTTTGTTTTGTTTTTGTTGTTGTTGTTGTTTGTTTGTTTTTTTGTGTTTTTTTTTAAGTCATAACTAGCGTAGGGCTACGTCTTTTATGTTCATTCAGTGAATATTCTTTGTATTTAGCGTTTTCTATCTGCACGGTGACACTATGGCGAAAACGAGTGCTGACATTGCTGCGCAAGTCATGCAGTCTTATTTAAACTCTCAGGACTTCAAGAATACTATTACAAAGTTTGTTCAAGTTGCGGTTATTCAGGCTATGAATGATGTGCAAGAATGGAATGATGAAATTGCCACCTTGAAGAGTAAAGTCAAAGCTCTTGAAGATACAGTTGGGAGGTTGTCCATCAAAGCGAACAAAAATGTGCAGTATTCCCGTAGATATAATGTTAGAGTTACGGGTTTTCCTGACGAGGAACCGAAGATGAGGATTGTGCGTCTAAGTTTGGTACGCTTTGCAGAGAGAAGGTTGGTGTGATGGCAGTGATGATATTGTTGACAGAGCGCATCGCGTTGGGAAGAAAGACGATGGAGTCAACAGAGCCATTGTTGTTCGATTCAAATCTCACAAGGCTAGACTTACGGTTATGAAGGATAGAAAGAATCTCAAGGACTTTTGGCTTCTACATTAACAAAGATTTAAATAAAGTGAATCAGAAGTTATTTTATACTGCTAGAGTCACTTGTACTAATGTCGACTCTACACGGACCAGTGACGGGAAGATATCTGTTAATTAAACCTAAATCAGACGGTGAGGAAATTCCATGTTGTTAGGCACGTTGATTTCAAAAACTCTTGTAAACTTTTATTTCATAACTTCAAATTTTTAAGAGTATATTTATTGCTTCTCTGCTAGTTTGCTTCTTCTGCTGTCTATTTTTCCCCATAACTTTTGTTATTTTTCATTATCTAGTTATACATTCCTTTGTGTTTGTTTGCCGGAACCTTTTATTTTCTTTTTCTTTTTTGTACTATGCAGCAAGAGGTAAGGTTATATTGTCTGATAACGTGTGATAATGGAGGTTAGTTTGGACGCACACAGAGCGGCTATTGGGATATTTAACCATTTCGGATACGGTGTTTAAAATTTGGTTATTTTTTTAACTGTGCGGACTTTGCTTTGGGCGGGATTTTATGGATTCTATTTTGTATTATTCTCAGAATTGTTTTGTCTAACTAGGTTGAATTAAACCCCAGGCCTTTTTTTCGGTTCGGCCACTTAAATGTTAGAAGTTTCATGTGGACGATAAGTTTAATGAGATCTCTTTACTGTTTGAACAGAGAATGAATTTGATGTTTTTGCGGTTACTGAAACTTGCCTCAATAATCGGGTACCTAATGATGGTTCTCAAATTGCGGGATACAACCCAATTATTCGGCTTGACAGAAACCAAAGATTGGGGGGGTGGTGTTACGTTCTTCACAGCTAACTCCTTTGTGGCTAAGCGTAGGTCATATCTTAAATTTGCGACTATTGAATTCCCTTGGATTGACTCGGAATTTCCTATTAGACATCTTGATGTTCTCTATGGGGTTTGTTACAAGCCCCCTGACAATGCTATTGTTTTCCCGGTTACTTTCTCTGATCATTTTTAGGGTGCATTTTTTGAGGGACTATTCTGAAGAATGGTCGGTTGACGCGTTTTGGGGGGACTTATTCCGTTTTCGGAATGAACGGAATACTATTCCGTTCATTCTGCTCTCGATAGCAGAATGAACGGAATAAACAGAATACGGTTTATTCGGAATACACAGAATACGAGTTTTGGGGGGATCATTTTGGCGCGAAAATCGTGCGCGGCCGCCTAATGCTAGTCTCAGTCGTATCCAGACTATTCCGAGCGTTAATTTTCAGGTAACGGGTTGTTGGTAACAGGATAGTTTTGGTCCATGCTTTTTTCGCTCGCTTTATTAATCTGTCTTTCCACTTGGCCAGTATCCTAGTGAAAGGAAGTTTGCAAATGTAATTCCTCTATTTAAAAGTGATAACCTTCAATTAAAAGTTAATTATCCTCCTGTTTCTCTTCTGCCAAGCTTTTCCAAGATTTGCGAGAAAAATGTTTTCTCTCGCCCGTACAAATATCCATGGGAAATTGGTTTTCTTTACAGGCTACAGTCTGGTTGCAGGCCGGGTGATTCAACAATTAACCAATTCATCTTCTTTGTTCATCAAATCTATGTTGCTTTGGAGAGTGGCAAGGAAGTACGTGCTGTTTTTCTTGATATAAGTGAGGCATTTGATAAGGTGTAGCTATAGCATGCTGGGTTGTCGCATAAATTAGATGCTCTTATGACTGCAACCGCCTCTGCTTCAGTGGTTTGAGAATTATTTGGGTATGTATGTAAGACTTCATCATTTAAACACGGAAAATTAAAGGTTAAAAACTAAGACTATTTACAACTGCTTTACATGATTGCCGTGTGCATGGGAATCCGATATGTCGGATACCTTCTTCAAATTTCGCTTAAATTGAACGACAGATTCGACATTTTTTAAGCTATTGGGCAAGTTATTCCATAATGTGGCCCCGCTATAGGAGAAGCTTCGTTTTAAATAATTAGTTCTAGGTTTTGGCAAAGCCAGTCTTCCTCAGAGTTTCTCAGGTTGTAATTAGAGTAAGATAAGATATTCCGGGGCAAGACCATTACTTCAAGTCCTGGCTACCCACAATCCAATGGCCAGTCAGAGAGAACCGTCCAGACCGTTAAAGCAATGCTGGAGAAAGCTGGTGACCCATACAAAGCTCTCCTTTCTTACCGAAATACACCCCTGGAGGAAGTTAACCTGTCACCCTCACAAATGCTAATGGGCAGACGTTTGCGAACCTCAATTCCAGCGACTGAGGATTTGTTGAAACCTCAACTCTATGACCCTGAAGACGTCCTCCCTAAGTTAAAAGAAAGGCAGAGAAAACAGAAGCTGCAGCATGACAGAAAAGCAAAGGAACTGCCCTCTTTGAGGGATGGTGAGGTTGTAAGAGTTAGAGAAGGCAACAAGTGGAAACCTGCTAGAGTTACACAGGTTCTTCCCTCACCTAGATCTTAAAAGGTTGAAACGGAGCGTGGAGAGTACCGAAGAAACCGTCGACATTTATTAAGAACTGAAGAGTCTCAGATCCCGGAAATCACCCCTACACCGGAAGTCTTGAATGATGAGGACCTGACAGACAGCGAAGTTGAGCCATCCTCTGTAAGAGTGGCCCACGAGAATCCTGTATCACCGCCAACCGGAATGTCTACGGCTACTACCACGCGGTCTGGTCGGACAATTAGGGAACCGCAGAGATTTAAGGACTATGTTAAGTATTAGATACAAAGCAGACACTCTGCAGCTTTTCAGTTAAGCTTTCTGTTTTCAGTTTTCAGAAAAGGACACATTTCTCTCGTTGCAGCATTGTCTCGTGTTTCCTTTCTTGTTTGTTTGTTTCTTTTTTTTTA
>BLFK01000257.1:951273-974315 GCA_014634185.1 Astreopora myriophthalma | reverse complement strand
GGGGGGGGGGGGGGGGGGGAACAGGGGGGTCAGAACCTCCCGCCTCCCGTACCCTGGTCTCCCGCTTCCCGTACCATTATCTACCGCCTCCCGCCCTTTTACGTGCTGCTCCCGTCCCCTGTAAATTGGCAGAGTCAAAACACATCGTAGTCATTTAGCTTCGCAATTCTTAAGCATTTCCTTTGTTTTTAAATAATGTAACAATATTACCACTGTCATACGTTTCAGTTCAATGAAGTTTTGACCTACTTGTTTATCTTCTTGTGAGTTCCACCATTTCAGTCCATATTCATCGGCTCTTCAGATTTGTTTCTGAAATCCGTTTTCAGTCTTTTCAGTGACGACGTTAATTTAATTCTAAATTGTCTCGTGTTCTCATAAAGTATACGCATTTCCAGTAACCAGTCCGGCGTTTATTGGGATCAGACAATTAAATCATGGAAGTAGGATTTGACGGAATTGCAGCCAAACGTCCCAGGCGGATTTTCATGACCTATGACGTAACCACTGTAAACGGGTTTACTATTTCACCGGAAGTAAGCCTGTTTTTCAGCCCAAGCGCAAATTTTAATTTCGTTTGCTCGTTTGCTCAGAAGTCTCAGAAGTGACTGAGAAGACGTTAAATGCAAGTCAAATATATTTTGGGTTCTTGTTTTTGAAAGTATTTAACGCATTGTTGAATTAAAAAAAAAACAGCGTTTCGCATTTCTCTCCCGCCTCCCGCCCTTTTAGAACTCCCGCTTCCCGCCCTTTCCTCTCCCGCCTCCCGTACCCCTCCCGCCCCCTAATCTCCAGGGCTCCCGCCCCCCTGTCCCCCCCACCTTATAGCTCGTCAATCATTCTAGAGAAGTGCAGACCCCCAATGAACTCAGTTTGGCTAAATGTTTGGCGTAATCTATGCTGTCAAATGCTTTAGATAGGTCTAAAAAGACCATAAGTGTCAGCACCTTATTGTTCATCGATTCCAGAAACTTACCTGTTATCATAACATTTATTCTCACTTCAATGCTGCGCTTTGTTCACTTTGGTGTTCAGAAAAGCTTTTCTTGCTCTTCGTAAATGCGACGAATAAGTTTAGCGCGACCCATTCACGTCCCTTTGACGTAGCGGGAAGCAGAGTGATTGTCATTCGCCAACTCGCCAACAACGTAGCGGGAAACAGGGTGATTGTCATTCGCCAACTCGTGGTCGCCACCCCTTGGAATTTGTATAACCTCTGATATCTTCCAGGAAGCGGGAAATGCGGAGAATAACAGTGAATGCTTCACAATACCCGATAGTCAATTTAATGTTGGTAGAATAGAATAGATCGCATGTATAATTGCTAATTGAACTCACTAGCCACATTTTTGTGTGAAGAATGCTTTGAATTTTGAGCATGCTGACGAGGCTATTGAGGCTAATTAGCACAAAGATAAAAGAACAGTTAATTGGCAGCCATTTATGCATTTGGTGTATACACGGTAATGCGTCCATGCTTGATATCGGACATCAGGGTCCAGTTGTTCAAAGCCCGATTAAGCTAACCCTGGGTTAGAATGAGTTTTGATTCCAGTTTTAATATCAGGTGACAAAGATTTTCCCGAAAGATTGCTGCTTATCACTTGTGACTTACACTTTTCTTCCCCTTTAGTCTGAAAGCACTATTTGACAGTGGTTTCAAAGGGCGAAATTAAAAAGTCGGTTAATTTTCAATCGAGGGTTAGCGTTAATCGGCTTTCGAACAACCGGGCCCTGAACTTTATCGTACCCTAAAGCCTTGCTGTATTGAAAGGACATAACGATTGTTCGATTTCACCGCTGGAGACTGCTTAAAAAGTGAAATTTCCCCGACCGTGGTACGTATTGATCAAAGACCACACGTGTTGTACTTGATGTGAGATCATGCGTCAAGGCCAGGGACGCCGAGATCGTTTAGCCGCTCTAGCACCACCACTGGTAAATAATTCGTTAAATTAGTCTGCGATGACCTATATATAGCTCTTGAGCACACTGGCTGTGTTAACTTAAATTTATCCTGACGCTAAGATAACAATAGCGCTCAGCTAGGGGTTGCCCTATTTTTAGTCACTCACGTGATAAAATCGTAAGGTCTCATTGGTTGAATCGTTCAGCAATTCGCTGCGACGGGCGTAAAAAATCGCCGGAGCAAGCACACTAGGTGAATTGCACCGAATTTAATCGCTGATATCTGACATGCTAGATATCGGCGATTTTATTTTACATTTCTATACGATCGGTGAACATCGCAATCGCAGCACCGGGCACACTACGTGATTTTCGCCGATCGGCGTATAAAAATCGCCAAGTGTATCGGGGGATTTACCCGACTTGCTTGTAAACAGGGAGCAGAAAACCCTTTAAATTTCCCCAGGTAGATTCAATGTCACGTTCACTCTTTTTTATTTTAACCGCAACTGTTTCACCCAGGGAAAAATATTCCGGGAAAATCACTTTACTTGGGCTGGTATAACCACGGCTCTTGAGTGCGAAGCAGGACAAACGTTTGAACATCAACAGCAATCGAAACGAAATGAGCCTCGAACTTTACGTGTTTACCTGTAATAATTTTGTTCTGTAATCAGCAACCATCTGATCTCATCATAGTGTTGAATCATCCATTCCAGTGACAAGGTATTAAAAAAACGACTGTTCAGAGAGAACTGAACGACGACAACAACGGCAAAGGCAACGCAAAACGCTACAAAACAATAAGCGTAATTAATGACCAAAACATCAAAGCTCGCTCTGCGCGTACGGATGAATAGCTTGGTACATTCTAACAGGACGAATACTGGCGCACCGTGAAAGGTCAATTATTCATTCTCTTTCTCCTTTGGTGCAAGGATTAGCCTTACATACTTTGAAGTAGGTACAAAATAAGGTGAAAGTTGAAAGTTCAATTCCATGGCGTTCCTCCTATATACAACTTTTTCCAGTTTCGAATGCGGTTAATTACCGCTTCCCGTCGCGGTTGTTCGTTACTGTAATCGTTTCCGTTTGCTGGAGGTTACAGTAAGCTTATTACACTGAAAACAATTCAAACCAGAAGCTTTATAAAAAAATCTTAACTTTAAATCTTGCTCTCACCTTCTTCTTCCCGCAGGGCGGGCGACCACGTTATTTCTCAAAACCTGCTATCTTCGAACGACGATCCTGTATTTCTTTAGAAAGTAATTCGAATGGGCCGCCAGAGGCAACTGGATTCAAAGGAGACAGACTGTAAATAAATGTTGCTTCTAAAAATATCTGAAATCCGTAACTGTTCATCAGTAGGATGCCCAAAATGTGTGCAATTCCACAATTGGTTTCGGCTCCATAGCTTTTGTCGAGATTAATCGCTCGATGAAATACCGCATGTTTAAATTCCGTAGGCCAAAATTATGTTTGTGTAAGACAGCGTATAGTTTGTCCATTTCGGTAGCAAGGGTGTGTAAGAGGCATGAAAACTCACTGGCTACAGAGAGCAAATTTTTTTTTTTTTTTTTTAATATTGTTCACAAAAATTATTGCCCGTTTTCTCGCAATCTACTCTGACGAAGATTGCATTGATGAGCATGGGCCGAAAGAAGATGGCGATATGAATAGGATGCTTTCATATTTCTTGGGGCCTTCGGCCGGTTGACCGGCTGGCTCGCCTTCACGACTAACCCCGATGCGTTCCTTTGAGGGAGTGGGTTGACCCAGTTGCCGAGATTTCAGTTTCTTAGACCGAGATCTCGGAAACCGGGATGGAAACTTTTCCATATGAACACCTCCACCTGGTTAGATCTTATAGCGAGATGAATTTTTTTTCAAGTACCCGTGACTTGTGTTTATTTTTAGTTCTTCGCTATGGCTTCGGGGGCTTGTGCATGTTGTTAACCGGGCTGGAATTTTCGATATGAACGGGAGACAGAATTCATCCCGGTAACAGGCTCCTACGGAGAGGCCCTAGGCCTGGTGACCACGTTAGAGCGCAAGCTCCGAGAATAACTTGACTCAATAAAACTGCGTATTATGTTCACGATTCAGTTGAATATGCTTTGTTTGTTGCGTTACCGAAATCGCAACGGACTGGACGCTAATTGACGCCCATTAAGCTCACGTGATTAATATGTAACACGTTTTTTTTTGGTATTCGTAATGCATGGCCATGGTTTACTAGGGTGTTTTTAGTTAAGGGCCTTTTTTCAATTGAAAGTGTGTATGTTTCTGACTTCGAATCTACGTACCTGACAAGGCTGGACAAATGTAAGTACTTTTGATTTCGTTACCCTTTTCCTGGCTTTTTTGTCAGAAAGAGACTTGCTTCTAATATTCTTTAATTTTGCAATTGCAGCTTCAGATTACCACATTATTGTTTTGAATAAAATCTGAAAATCCAAGTCTTGTTGACTGATTGCTCCATTCACCCATCGGTCCATTGTTTACACTGTAAGAATACTCGTTGCACATTTTGAATCCGAAATAAAAAGAGCTCGACTGACTTAATTGTAAGCCAGTACCCATCTAACAAATGAGGCCTGATTTTCACGAGCGACCCATCCCCAAGCGTCAGGCTTGAAGAAATGAAAGCATAAGCGCAAAGATGAAAAAAAAATTCCTTTCCCCTCTGCTTGCGATTATATGCTTGCATAGTTAGTAGAGGCGGACTAGTTATGAAAGCCGGTGAACTTCAAAGAGCCGAACAATCGATGTTGAACGTACCTGTCACGTGACTCCGACCGTGCACAAGCTTCACGTGGATTCTAAACAAAATGGCGGATACGAGCGATGATTTACTCTTCGAAGACGATTCGTTCGCTTGCGTTGTGTTAAAACGGAATATAACGCAGTGACAACCCAAGCTCTTTTGTTCGCCCAGCGAAAAACCCGTTCCCGATTCCCCTCAAAGTGCCTGGTCGCAAGACAAAGCATAGAGCTAGTGAATACTTCGTGCCCATGTACTTTGCTTGTGCTCAGTTCATGTGCTACGGTTCGCTTAATTTTCAATTCATACAAATGTCTTATGCCCGCGCTTATGTTTGCGCTGGTACCTGCAGGCTCTTCCCGGTTATGCTAGTAAATTAAACTGCCATTTTATGCTCGTTTTATTCTCTCTAGTTTGAAAAATATCTTGTTTTCTTTTGAAGAAATGCATACAAAGTAAGCCGGGCATCACCTGCGCTTCAGCAGAATATTGTGACAACATCTTTCAGTTTCTTTTCACACCTCTATAATACTTTTCTTAATGGGAAAGATTTTTCTGAAAGAGTTGTAACACAACTTTCTCTCTCTAACAATGAACTGTTCAACTCGGTATGGAAGCCAATTTTCGTGGTATTACTGTGCCGTTCTCCGCTTATATTTACCAGCAATGGATTCTAAAGATCACCCTCCCGCTATTTGTGCAGGAGCTGGCCTATTTTCTGCTTTGCAAACTCTTTCTATGACCTGCAAGTCGTTTCGTGACCATGAGGTGCAGACGCCATCTTGGTTCTGAGTACTGGGTAGAACCGCGGACCAGCTAGGCCCACACTTTTTTGTAACAAGTCACAAAAAATATGGAGAGGCGAGTGATAGAGAGATGGCATTTGTGTGGAGAGCTTGGAGACTTGGAGTTTCCTAAAGGTCTTTAGAAGTATTGGAACACCAAAAACAAAAGTATTGCGTTTGAAGACAAAACTTCCAGGAGAAAGCTATGCAAGCAATCAGTATCTTTTAAAGAAAAAAATGTGCCGAAAAAACATGCTCCTCAAGCCAAATTATGCCGAAATAAACGAGAGCATAATCAGGAAGCGCCAATGTGCTTGGATTGGCAGTGGAAAGCAAGCTTGACCTGCAAAAGCTATTTAAGTAATGAGAAAGGAAATGGCCAGGCATTTAGCCCTGTCCTGATTGCTGGGCAACTTTTGATCAACTTTTGGCATGGCGTTTGGAGCAACGTTTTGTGGTTCCACCAACCTCGAGCAAGTTTTGCCTTTCTGAAAAACTTTTGAGCAAAATATAGGTTTAGAGCACATATGAAGCACGAAAAAGTCAACGATTTCATAGAAAACTTCAATTTATGCGAATTTCTTTAATGTTTACCAACCCTTTGAACACATAACCTGTCACTTGACGATCGATATCTACTATAATAAAGGACAATCGGCTAAAATTACGCACAAAAAAGCAGTCTTTGTTTCATTACTTGTCATGAACGGAAATGGATGGTGATTTGCCGAACAGAAGAGGCCGCCTTTATTGTTTACTTTTCCCGTGACATGCATCTGTTACAACTAGATTCCCAACAAAATATCAATTAGCTGAGTTGTATTTCCGGTACCACTTAGAGGGGCCAAGATTGGAGGAACGACGTTGTCACGCAAAGGGAGAGAGTAGTCACGAAATAATAATAATAACAATAATAATAATAATAAATAAAGAGACTGGCGATTACGTAAGGTCCCCCCCCCCCCTATTGTGGTTGGCACTCTAGGTACTTTCTCTAACAACCTACAGAAGTACCTGGAAAACCTGCACATTGGTCTAAGCATCCAAACGCTACAGAAATCTGTACTGTTGAAGTCTGGGGGAATTCTCTAGGAGGAGCCCTAGAGCGCTAAGGTGGTGTGTCACTACCTGCTATACTACAGTGGCAATCACCGTGATATAGCCAGATGATGATATTAAATAATAACGTTTATTAACAGTATTTCAACCTGATGGTTATTCATCTGTTAATACCTAGCTAAATTAAATCCGCAGAGTTCGACTTTCAATAGATATAAGTTCCAAAGGCAAACTAACAAATATTTGTATCTAAAAAAGAAAAAGAGAAATTGCTTTCTGGACCTGGCTCTGTCTTGTAGCAATTTCTTTGTCTCCTTAGAAAATAAACTTGGGCCAATGCAGTCTCTAAAGGAAAGAGGCAGGCTATTGAATACGCAGCCTCATCTTGAAACGTATTGGCGATCATTGATCTCTAAAGCCGGCCGTGTACCCTTGCTGGAGCGTAGGTCATGTGTTACGAAATGTCACGCGCTATGCAATGTTTCGCACCCTTCACTCCCTCTCTTCACCGTTTCTGTTTTAACTCAAAGAGATTTACCATCGCGCTCACGGCAAAAAGCAAACTTAAGCGTGAAATTTGACGTCTACCAAAAAAGTCAATGAAATGTATTTAATTTCAGTTCATCCCCTGCCTGTTAGTCACAGTTTTTGAGCTAGTACCAAAAAGAAACTTATAGAAATAAGCTAGAATAGGAGAATTTTCATGCTTTTATGACAAGCAGCAGCCAGCCGTATACCGTTGGCCGTAGACGGGATGCTAAATCTCTCAGTAATGTGTTGACTCCCTGACTTGACGTGGGTGCAAAGCAGCGCCCACAGCTGCTACAGTTGACAGCTGCTATTGTTTTTTATTAAAAGTTCCTGTATTTCCAAGAAAAGTCACGAGAGTCTTGAATTTGCCAACATTAATTCTCGATCTTGCAATGCCGGCCCCCTGCTGGTTCCATTGCCCTTTCACAGTGTAACAGCTTGAGATAAAAAGATCCTCGCAAAACAGATTTAGTATGCAGCACAAGCAATTTATATTCACATACAGAAACAGTCTACAATTCAGTTCATAAATCCCTGAAATAACATTGCAATGAGCAAACTTTATCTTTCATACAGTTATTGGAATGATTTTCTTACCAAAAAGTTCACGGATGATCGATAACTCTGGATAAACAAATCAACTGCGCATTTCTACTAAGTATTGATTCATTGGCTGTCCAGTGCGAAGATGTGCCTCATACGCCTCCAACCATATCATCCCTTTCATAACAATTTGATATAGAGTGTTTTCACTCTTCCACAAACCGCTTTGGAAGTGACAAATCTGAGTGCACCCATCTTTGTTGCTAAGGACGTGGTACGTGCTGGTCGCACTGTCCAATTTAGAGCCGTCTCGGGTTCGCAAACACGATGAGGGAGAACTGACAATCATCTGTGGGCAAGAGTTGGGGTAGTCTGAAGGCAGGTAAACTCTCAGAGTATAATGTTTGTCGTTGGTGCAAGTCACTCTGACCTCAACTCGTGTGTCGCCTGTTGGATCAATCCACGTAATTTTGCTGCCAAAGTATTTCTCCAGTAAGTTCTTCTCTATTGCGAGTCGTTGACGCTGAGCAGGAGACCAAGGCATTTTTCAATAGCTATCGACTTACGACTTCCAAAGTGTACAAATGTTCTCGGCGTGCCGAGGTCGATGAAAAATCAACTTGGAAGAGCGGTTGTGCGCACTCTTTTTGGTCAATGTTTATCAAACTTTTCTCGGAAAAACCCGCATGCGTACACCGTGAACCACAACTTCAAGAAATTATGACAGTTTATGCTGTATACATGACGTGGTGACGTCTTAGTGAATTATCAGTGTTCATTCAACTACTAATTCCCCGATTCGAAAAGAAAAATAAACGAATACTCCATTGAGAAGATAGATCCGACACGTGTGTACTCACTTCAACGCTGATTTAGTCTACTGCACAGTATCTCACAAAATCCAGGTCCGAGCAAGAGCTACAGGATTACTCACAAAAATCATGTTATTCCATTACATCGTTGATATCGATTACATAATAAAAGTACGAAACGGAAGTCACCTATTCGGGATGCAGCCACCTCTTCTCTTCTGAACAAAACATTTTATCGGTAGTCTGTAATTCAGGCCGAAAATTGTATGAAATTTATACATATTGCCTTTTTTTTTAAATAAAAGTTACTCTTAAATTTGTCTTATTCTAAAATTCCACATCCTGATGGTAAAGGGCATTATTATATAAAATTGAGTGGTATACCAAGTGGTAGCAAATCGATAAAAACGCTATCCACACATGTGTGATATCATTGATATCCACACTTTTATTTCAAAAACCTTAGTTTTTGAAATAAAGAATACATGTAAAGCATCTTGTTGTATTGTGAGGATTTTATATAATAAAAAGAAAATTAAATGGTCACTTGCAGATACGAAATTTCTCTTCTCATGTTGAAAATATTTTTTTCAACACTTGAAGAGAAATTTCACGGCCATGTAATATCCTCTATGTCTCTTAGGAGGAGTTTACAGTAAAATCTCATACTGGTACGAATTTCGTCCCGGTATAAAGGGTTGTTAACATGATCCCGGTACTACAACCCGTTCCGGCACGAGTTCGTCTCGGTGCTCTCCTATCGCTCTATTGATCTGTACTCGTTAAAATGATACCGGTGCAAAATCCCATACCAGTAGAAGTCATACCGGTATTAGTTAATTCCCTTCCTAGGAGACCCAGGGGCAGATAGTTGGGTCATGAGGAAGTCGAAGCGGCCAAGTTTACAACAACGAAAGAGCGAACCCCTGGGCAATTACTCTTACCGAACCAATTCCAGAAGCATTTCAAATTCCCGCTTTTGATTAGGTAGAAAAATATTTTTCCGGTAGTTGTAACGGATCGAAATTCTTGTACCGGTATGAAAAGTTCGTATCGGTACCATGTAAATGAATACAGAACGATAACAGAGGACCGGGATGAACTTGTACCGGAATGAAAGTCATACCGATGTCATCAGGTAATCACCCTCTTAATTTACTGTGTGAATTCAACCCAGATTGTGCCGGTCGGTTAGGCAACGCATCTACACGTCATTAAGCATATATCTAGAACTACGCGGCGTTATTTGTCCATTAACTTAAAGGTTAACAATGATTTCTCTGGGAAATGCATGGCATTTTATAGAAATCATAGCTATGTCAGGCGAAAGAGTGTTCATGTGAGAGTTTTTGTTCAAGTGAGTCAATTAGGAACCAAATGACTCCTGTCTTGCATAATCTTCCTGTCACACAAAATCGTTTACATTTCTTGTAAATATTTACTCAGAGGATGCCTTCTGCGAAAAATACACAGACTTTCACCGTTTCCGTGGATACGGTCTGTATGGCAAAATCCTGACCACAAAAGAACCAATCAGAATGCTCGGATTTTCCTCAAGACGTCGTTGCCATATGATAAACGTATGATTGTATATCTGTAAACTGCGGATGCCGAAATGTTGTAGAAATGTGGTAGAATGATATGAAAATCAGCTCAGTTTTTTTCCAGGCTTCTTCTTCACAACTGCATAAGTTGCTTACTTTATTGCGATGGCATTGTAACACTGATCGACATAAACATGTTTACTTTCATTTTCTCGGAAAAACGCGCGTGCTTAACAGCCATGACAACAGTGAACATAACGAAAAGCGAATCGCAAAAGTGAAAGAAAATATAAGCGTCTATCACTAAAATGTCAATTACCTGCGCTAAATCTGATTTCAGTCTAGATCCTTATTAAATAAAGATCGGCACACAACGCCTTAGCTTGTCATTCCATTTCCAACTGACTCCTCAGCCGAGTTTAGTACTAACTATGGGTTAATTAGTGCAATTTCAGAAGTTATATGTGTGCCTGTCATGGTACTGATACATGCAGGTTTAGCACTTACCCTGCATCGAACAACTTTAGCCTGATGTTAAAAAGCATGGAAAGCCTATTGCTTTCAATAAAGATTATAATGGTGAATACGAGATAGGCATAGTTTCAAGTTTAAGGATCAACATTGTTCGATAAACGCAATCGTATCGGCGCAGTTCTCGTGAAAGCTGCTGCCCAATTACTACATCTCCTGCAAAAACGAACTCATCTGTTTCCCAGTGCGAAGATGAGCTTCGTATGCTTCTAGCCATATCAGGCCTTTCATGAAAACTTGGTACAAAGTGTTCTCGTTCGACCACTTACTGCTATCGAAGTGGCAAATGCGAGTGAATCCATCATGGCCATCCCAGGTATGATCTGATGCGCTCATGCCATTCATCTTGCTCCCACTCTTCTTCCTTAGATAATAACTAAGCCATGTCCTGGAGGGGGGAATCACCACCATGATTGGACAGGAGTTAGGGAAATCAGAGGACAGGTAAACTCGGATTGTGTACTGCTTGTCGTTGGTGCACGTCATTCGGACCTCAACCCGTGTGGCGCCAGTTGGATTAGACCATGAGACTTTGCCACGGAAATATTTTTCCAATAAGTCTTTCTCAAAAGCTAGTCTTTTTCGCTGATAAGATGACCACGGCATAGCAAATTGACAATGCAATTCCTTGCTTCTTGAGACAGTCACGGCAGGTATAGTCGTATTTCAGACCCAGTGGTAAAAGAGCAACGTACTTAACCCGCAATACTATCTCATCCGTTAAGAGTTTAATCTGTCTTATTTACTCGTGTGTTCCTAGAAAAGATAACATGCTGCGCAAGACTGAATTCATAAATGTTGAACTGAACTTTACTCACTGTCGGTAACGGCGGCCGGAGCGAGCGAAAGAGCAATATCAATCGAGGTGAGGTTTACTTAGGGGGTATGATCTAAATAATTTCTCACTTGCTCAGGAAGAAAAAGGTCCTTTCCACGCCCAAGTATCAGTGAAAGAAAACATAGAGGAAAAAAAAGCTGCAAAAATCAAACAAACATTCTTTTGCAGTTTCGCGGAATTCGGTTGAAATTTCTTTTTCAACTGAACATTCCCGATTTTTAAAACTATTTGAGGTAGAGAATTTGCTTGTGACGTAGTATTTAAATGCACTTCAGTAATAATCGCTGAAGGTAACATACTCCCGGCGGCTCAAATTAAAGAGAAATGCAAGTTAAAATAATTAGCGCAAGAAACACCGTCTGTTTGCTTCGTCTATTCAGTGGAGGTCATCTATTCCCTAGCTTGAAATCGGTGTGCACGTCGTTCCTACTGAATAAAACGCTTTACTCATTTCGGGCTGTAAATTATTCCCAGCTACATCATAATATCACAATAATTTTCAATGTGACCTTTGGTTCGTTTCTGAGAAACACCAGTAGACGTATATATCTATCATTATGGGTGGAACCTTTGCAGCCGTTTTTTTTTTGTTATTATTTATTTATTTTTTTCAGAAAATGTTGTTTTCAGGAGAAGTTGCTCGGGATGGTATTGAAACCCATTACAACACTATGCGATCTTTGATCTTTGATTCACACTAAAGCATCTGTGTGTTTATAACTACAATATCATGAATATAATCCTTGAGAAAGATGACGTGACATGTCCCATAGCCTTTTCGCGAATGAAGTTAATTTACTTCATCGTCAGTGAAATGATCTCACAACAGTGAAGTAACATTTAAATTTCACATCAATGACTAGATTTTTTTCCCCTCTTATTTAACTGCGTGCCAGTTAGCATGATGCTTCATTCATTTTCATGTTTATATAAAGAGCTTATTGAAAGAGGGATGAAGTCAGTGACTCACGACAAAACTAGTGGTCCTTTAGTGACTTTAGCCAGTTCTCGTTTGAGGTTGAGACAAGTAATTTTTTAAAACTTCCGCTGAATATCTCTTCTAAATTGGTTTCTTCGACAGAAGCTTGAATCTATCTGTTTTAATCCGTTATTATTTACTTGATATCCCATGTTTCCAAGAAAAAAAAGTGATGCATCGCACTACATGACGAATTATTATACACGATAAATCTGATAAATACTCTATGCTAAGACCACTGGCGCCTTATGCAGCTTACACATGAAAAGGGAAATTAGGCATCAGCAAATATTGCGGTTATTTAACACCTGTGGTATCGTTTGCTCGACCTTGACTAAGCAAATAATTAAAGTAAAATAAAGTAATAACAAACTTAAATGAGACGAAGAAGTTCGCCGTTTTGTACTGAAAAACACCCTTCAGTTCAAGTTCTAAACATTTGGTGGCCAATAAAATTATTGCTGCAATAATTATGATTACGACGATGGTTCCACTGCATTCTTCAAGTCTGAACGGGTGGAAAACCAGTCACATTTCAGCCAGATATCTACTGAGAGTATGTCCTGTGCGTAAATGGGCCTCGTAAGCCTCTAGCCATATTAAACCTTTCATAATAATCTGGTACAACGTATTATTATCTTGCCACAAAGCTGGCTTGAAGTGGCAGATCAAGGTACAACCATCACGACTTCCTAAGGTGTGATCGACGCCTCCATCCAGCTCTCCTCCATTTCGCCTCTTAAGCGTGGTCATCCATCGTGTTTTCACAATCATATTAGGGACGGAGTTGGGGAAGTCTTGCGGTATATAAATCCTCAAGGTGTACTGCTTGTTGTTTGTGCAAGTTACCCGAACCTCGACCTTTGTGTCGCCCGTTGGATCGATCCAATCAACTCGACTGCTGCCAAAGTATTTCTCTAGGACTTGTTTCTCAATAGCGAGTCTTTTCCTTTGATTTGATGACCAAGGCATGGCGAGACGAGGAATCCGTTAACCAGCGATGTCTCTTAGCGCCAGTTCTTGTCACAAATGGGACTATCAGTCGCTATAGCTTTTATCCAGAATATTTTGTATTTTGCAGTTTCTTCGAACTGGTGCGTTCATGCGTAGAGGTCGCAGAGGTCCATCTCAAGTAAACATTTCTAGGAAAAAGGCAAAGTTAATGAACAATGCGTTGCCCAAATCATTCTGTTGTGATGAATTAATTTATGGCAGAGCGTTTTACCCATATATAATGCCTGATAATAACTACCGTGATGAGTTCACATTTTTATTGGAAGAGAAAATTCAGACGTCCACTGACTCATCAGTTACTAGACAACTTCTACCATGGTCAAATCCCTTTCAGTTACTGACACTCCGATTAAAATAAAGCCTTCTTTAATCTGATTTCTTTGGCGAAAGATCACACGTTTATTCTACGCCGCACCGCTAAACTGAGATCGGGGCAAATTGTACGCCTCCGATTCTCGTACACATCATGCCTTTGTCTAGTTGGCCCAGTGTAAGTCAGTAAATCATCTGCTACTATTGAAACCCTTGTTCACCGGCTTAAATATTGACCTTTTTTTATACTCTGAAGCCTCGGAAACTGAGATCTAGCTGGATAACCAGCAGGCAAGTTCGCCCAAATAAAGTTTTGAAACAAATTTGATTCTTTTTTAAATGTTTTTAAATAACACCGGTTATCACATTTATTGTTTTGCAGCAATGCGATTTACAAGTCATGTCCCAAGAATTAAATTACCAATGAATTACATGTAATATACTTCGATAAAGTATGGTGTCAGATTGCTTCTTCTAAAACTGCAATCTGACACCATATTTTATTGAAGTAAATTGTTTTACAAACAGAGTAAATTTACTTAGTACCTTCAATCCTAATACTGTTACTCGTATAATACACTGTCAGTTGTCCACTAAGCTATCAATCAAATTTATTTCCTCAAACACCCTCCATGACCGATTCATTTGCTTTGAAATGAAGGAAATACAGATTTTAGTCTCATGTTTATCAGTGATCAAAATTTTCAGTTTAAAGTGGCCGGCTCACTGCGGGAAGGTTTGAGTTCCTTACATCGACGAGTCCACAAATACGAGTTTTCTAGAATTACCACGTAATTGGGTGGATAACATAAAGTCGGAATATGCAAGCCGGCCTCAGCAACAGCAGAATTTTATCCTTAAATCTGATTTTAAAAAGCCTTTGAAAAATAAACATAATATGACATCATAGTTCCTGTCTGCAGAAGGAGCAGAGAGGACATGCCTAGAAGTATCAGATGGTCTAGTAATACCATTAACTCTGGCGGTAGTGCGTTTGCAGCCTACTCTGGCAGTACACTTGAAAAGTCTGGTATTATGTCAGGGCCATCACTGCCGCTTCGAGGCAAGGCCTTAGTACTTTTGTTTCCGTTGCTTGTATGTATATATTGTGTGAAATTTATCTTTGGTTTAAAATGTTTTAAAAGAGCTTTTCTTTTAAGTTCTGTTGTTCCAGGTAATGGTAATGTATACGGAATAGAGTTTGTCTCTAGTTTCGTTCAACTTCGTTCAACAACATTCAACATGAGCTTGAATAGCCTATTCAGTCAGCATTGAAAATGGCCTGAAAGACTGCTCACCATTTGTTGTACAAGAGCAACATTTGTTGATCAAGAAATGTTGAGCCTTGTAAATGTCACCCCAGGACAATGGAAAACAAAAGTTAAACAGGTTTAAAAGAAATTTTACCAGGGGAAAAAAAAATAAATATACCGTATAAAGAATACACACTCACACGAAAACAAGCGGAACAGAAATAGCAGTTCATGTTCAACATGGAGAACATTCTTGAGTGGAAACAATATTTTCTTTTTTAAAATAATCTCTCTTGTTGAAGGCGTTAAATATTAATGTTTCTCGGAAAAACCGGACGTTCCTTTTGGAAGCCGAAGTGCTGGCTGGTGATTCACTAGGGAGAGACAATTTTTCCAGTAGTTTGGTTCTCTTTCTGAGCCACGCGAACATTCGGCATTTTATTGCTAATCGGTTGGACTGGAAATTTGTGGCTTAGTGCATAAAAAGGTAATATAGTATTCTCATGGATTCAATAGGATCATAGACATAAAAGTGATACTCTCCAAAACGAAGCTCTGGAAGCCGGGTAGGCCCAGCATTGCAGTTCTGTAGCTATAGATTAATATTAAGAAATCAACCTTAATTAATACTACTAATGGGCAATATAAGACGACGCATTTCTACAACGACTCGCGAGCATTTCAAGTCAGTTACGCTTATCAAAGTACTAGCAGTGCATGGCTATTATAATGTGTATCGAAGCGGTTATCTCGATGCAACGGATGAATTTTACCCGTGGTTTGACGTCTATTACTAAATTTTAGTCTTCAAACAACGGTTAAATTCACATAAAGTCGTAACATGGAAACGTCTCACTTAGTTCACGTTCTTCGACATTAATCGGAGCGATTTGCATTAGTCTCATTTGTATTTATAAAGCGGTGGTACTGGTTGAGCTATCCCTTTTACAAACCAAGCCTTGCTATGAAACCGGAACGAAATGAAATTGCTTGAATCTAAAACGTGTTAGGGAAACCAACTATCATCATGGGTTAATTAAAGTTGATGCAAGAGAGGTCCTCTAACAAAGTTCGTCGCGGATGATATCTACTGATGTTGATCCATCTCCTTTTTCTGTTCGAGATTTCGAGATGAACTTTCCTACCACAGGTAAGATCTTGTTATTTTATGCCAAAGCTCAGCACAACTCTCTGGTTTGATGCTTCTCTATTTTCGAAATAATTTCACTTCCATCTGCTTCATTAGACTTCCGCAGTGGCTATCCCAGAGACGAAGTAAATACAGGCATGTAAGAATAACTCAGTAAAAAACGAAAAATGAAGCTAACAATTACTTGAAGACAATCAGGAAAACAAATTTTCAAGTATATCGCTGAAATCGAAAGAAATCTTCATGCAAGTCTCGGTCTTCATAACGTTCTCATCCGGTTTACAGATGCCAGATTTGAAATTCTTGATTTAAATTACTTGAGACCGTTTATTTCAACTTCATATTTCTGTTTTGTTATCGCCCATAAAGAAGAGCTTCAAGTAATACTTGTTTTGCGACTTAAGGCCATTGACTAGTTTTGACTTCCCCAGTTTCCAAGAAATTGTATTCCCATAAAAGCATGACCTACCTTTATGGTGACAGCAGCTAGCAGTACAGTATTGAGATCGCCCGAGCTCAACCGAACTGAACGTGTTCCAGGTAAGATTTCCGGTCTCGCCGTCATATTCAGTGGAGTTCGTTGCATTTCTACTCTGTTCCAAGAGGTTTTTTTTTTTTCGGTTGCTCCTGCTTTGCCCATCAAAAACCGACATTAGAAGTGATTTGATTTCTGGTGCTCTTGCATGTGAAGCGCATTTGTTCTTATTCACACGTAAATTTGCGCTCTATAAGTATGAAATATTTATAATTTTGATGTCAATATGGAACGTAGAGTAAAAATGGTCTTATTGTGTCATATTGCATCTGAAAAATTAAGCTATTTGTGCAAAAATACTTCAACGCAAAATATCAATTACTAGGCGTCCATTACAGAGTGTGTAGGATTTGTCTGTCTGATAACTGTTGGTTACAAGCTACTCTTAATTTCAGAGGATGAGCATATAAATACTTCGAAGTAAGTATGTTCAGTATGAAAACGACATTCTTTCAGCCAGTTGTTCATCCCGGGCACTCTTCAGAAACATGTAGATTAGCTATGAAAGATCTTCATTTCCAGCAATGACATCTCATAGCTTCGCTTGGCTAAATTAGGTGGCTACTACAGCTTCAATGGGACGCCATCTAAAAGGAAGTTTTCATCAGCTTGTAAAAACTTATCGAGTGGATCACCTGTCCGAAGATGCAGTTCATAGGCTTCCAACCAAACTAATCCTTTCATGATCACTTCGAATAAAGTGGTATCACTCTTCCACATGTTGGTGTGGAAGTGGCATATTTGCGTATACCCATCTTTGGTCGACAAGATATGGTCTTGCTGATTTGTCACCCACAACAAGGAGCCGTTTCCATTTTTTAGAATTCCATGAGTAGTTTTAACGACCATTGGTGGACAGGAGTTAGGAAAGTCTGGTAAAATGTATACCCTGAGAGTGTATTTCTTGTCGTTTGCACATGTTACTTCCACTTCAACTTGCGTTTCATCTACGGGGCTGATCCATCTTATTTTGTCACGTTGGAAGTAGCCTTCTAGGATTCTGTTCTCAAACGCAAGCCTCCTCCTTTGAGCAAATGACCAAGGCATTACGACAACTTTCTCGGCTTTCGTTAAAATACACCGTTTCGGGTACAAAACTGGCGCTGTTCAGCAGTAATCTCTTCGATGCTTGCAACTGAACATGCGCAAAACAAGCTACAAGTCCGGGCTTGTTCAGAATTTAGGGAAAGAAAAAAGTCTATACGTTTTGCAGGAGTCTCCATTTCATACTTTCAAATCAGTGGCTCCTATCAGCACCGTTTTATGGGGACCTCGACATTCAGTAATCTCATGTTGAACAGCTCAGTGCCAAGATAGACCGCTTCGTTTCTCTCAAAATATTTAAAAGTATTTAAATGCTTTGTAGTTGAAGCTTCATTTGCGAGGAGTTTGATTATTTCATGCAACCTGCTTTTTCTCATGAGAAGTGTTTGACTTCAAGGGTAGGTTCAGTACTTTGTCTTCCTTTCCACAATTTGGCCTTATTGAAGCTTATATATATATATATATAACTAACTAACTGCAGACAGTACTGTTTCGGCCTTCTGGGCCTCATCAGTGCAGTGCTGATGCTAGGATGGAGGCAAGACTAGGTAGTCGCCCCGAATGATCCCCCACATGTGGTATCACCTAAGTCATGCCAGAGTGCTCAAACTAGAAAACTAGTGAGCTATGCGCAGTGCTAACGGCAATGACTCATCCTAGAAGAGTGCTCAATTTGGACATAAAGCAAAGCTTTGTAATGCCAAAGAGCTATATCTAATATATATATCTAATATATATATATATTATCTTTATTCTTAAGGGCTGCTTTTAATTATAGATCTTCAAATGCAGTTCTGAACACAAGAGGGTGTTTTCGATTGTGCTTTGAAGTACTGAGTGTCTGAAAAAGGAATTTCCAGTGCTAAACCTCAATGCCAAGGCCACTGTTAGCCAAATTGTACTGCCGGATTGGTACGTCCGTGCGTCAGACGAAGCATTCAATCAAGGCGTGGACGTTTACATCATATAAATTATAACTAGAATATATATATAACTAAAATTATAACTAGCTCGCTGCTTTCACGTAGAGTGTAACATTCACCTGAGATTCACTCCCGTCTGCTCTTTTGTGTTTAGTATGCTATTGTATACATTTTTGCACTCACAGTCCTCGATTTCCAAGAATTAGAAAAACAATAACATATCTAGGTCTGCGCGACAACATATTGTGTTAGGCAAAGTGAAGTTCAGACTGGAATACATTACACCATTATTTTTGCATAAAAATGAAAATAGAAAACAAAACAAAAGCAAAAATACGCAAGGTCACTCCTACAGTCCAATGTGAAAAATGCAACAAAGTTATGCCCAACAAAAAATTTGAAAGGCACAATACTAAGTGAAATCGAGTCTTTTACAAAAGGTGGATAATGTTCCATTCCCTGCTCTTAAAATACATATTCCTAACGCCTTGAGAAGTTTCAGCGTCTTAACATTTTTGAGATTAGTGACTAATATTAGAATTTCAGCCATGAGATTTGGACTTCTATCCGTTCATTTCGCTCAAGTAGGTGCTCAAAGGCTGTCCAGTTCGCAGATGTGCCTCGTACGCCTCTAGCCATATCAACCCCTTCATGAATACTTGGTAAAGGGTGTTCTCGGCTCGCCACAGGTTTGGTCTGAAATGGCAAATCCCGGAGAACCCATCGACATTGCGGCCTGTGTGATTGTCGCCAGGGAATTGGTGGAGATACAAGTGTGAGTAAAACGATCGCAACATCGGTGCTTTCACAACCATGTCTGGGCACGAATTGGGGAAGTCTTGTGGTATATAGACCCGCAAGGTATACTGCTTGTCGTTGCTACAGGTTACACTTAATTCCACCTTGGTCCGATGTCCGGGATCGATCCATGACACCATACTTCGAAAATACTTTTCCAGTAGCTCTTTCTCCATTCCGAGTCTCGTCCGCTGAGAAGCTGACCAGGGCATCTCGAAGGCGATAGTAAAGCGGTCTAACAGAAAAGCTCTGTTATCTTTTCACTTAGGAGTTACGCTACGGTGAGCACAAGAAAACTATCGGTGTGTGCCATGAGTTCATGTACCATAATGACTTTCGCAGAAGAAAAGGATGTATTTTGCGTGCAACTCGGACATGCGCAGACCACTCGTTTCTATGAAAATGAAACGCGTTGTATTTTCACTAATTTTCGCATTTTAAGTATTGAAAAGAAGCTCTGAGTCATTGAAGAATAAAGGGACTGGCAAAGGCTGATGAAGATCAGAATTAATAAGCCAGAAAGATCGTATTTTGAAGTCCCACAGCGGAATTAAAGAGCTGTAAAAAATTAACCATTGGGATTTTAACAAGGTCATCGAAGGGGAAGGTGCAATTTTCACTTGTCTCACAGAGAACCGAGTGAACCCAAGAAACTTTGTGTTGTTAAATTTATAATTTAAGGATAGAGAATATAATATTATATATTTGAATCATCATTTTGTAGATGACAGAAAAAGAAATGTTACGTTTTTTGTTTCTCACTAAATGACACGTCATGCATTATTGAGGGTATAATTCAGAGAAACACCGGTAGAAGTACGTCACGTCAATCGTATAACATTTCTAAGAAATGTTTACATGAAAGTGCTCAAAACTGAAACACAGCCCACTTTCGACCGTAGTGACTTGTGTCGGCTAGAAGCCTAGTCTCTCATCAGTTTCTTTATTTCTTGACCTGAAGCTCGGACCTGCATCACAACGACACGACACCCTTTAAAGATGAGCATAACGGTCACAATCCACAATGGAGAAATGGGGCAGATCAAACACTTCCTCGAACGGAAGACTGAGAAAGGACAACTCTACGGCTTGTGGACTCATTCCAACCAGCCAGTCGTTCAGTATGTTATTGGCGTAGCAAAACCAGAAGAACAAAAGAAAATTGCACGTTATCTTCAGAGCCACCACGGAATAAAACATATAGGAAACTGGAGTACTGACAATAAGGGTAAGTAGAGCTTCATGACTAGGGAATATTAGTTGAATGTGAACGAAACTGGGCTAAAGTCACTTCCGTCTTCAAGTCGTGATAAGTTCATGTCAAGTAACGATAAGGGCTTGTTTCGCTTTGCGTCACAAGATCTCGCTTCTTTATTATCCAAACTTTAGCATTAAATCCCAGCTCTGCACTGAACCCTTGCCATGGACCGTAACAAAGTGCGGGGTTATAATTTAAAGCTCGACATATTGACCACATGTAGTCTACAGAAATTGAGCATAATCAACTCAGTGTAGAATGAGTGTGGAGTGGATCTGTGGGCAAAGTAATGCCAAAATTTGCCCGGCTATCTGAGCCGAGCAGTTAATACGTGCCTTTATACGCAGTAAGGTACGCAGAGAAAAGCAGGGAAATTGGCACTTTTCGTGCAATGTATCTTAGATCAGTAAGAGCCTATAGCAGGTACTAAATATTCTCCTCTTAGCGAAACAATTTTGTGACACGATGGGAACGTAGCTGCGGCGGGAGCTGCGGTTTCCAACGGTAATTTCTAATGTATTTTCTCACGTTATGGAATGCGCGTATCGTTGTGTTTGGCACCTAGAAGGTGTGGGGATTACAGTAGGTGTTATCAGGTTCATTAGAAAGCACGCATAACTGTTTGTCATTCAGGTATATAAGGGTTTTTTTGCAGTTCAAGGTCACTCGACCGCAAATCTCGTTCTGCATAACCGTAAATTTTCTTTCTGAGCTGTACCGTAATTTTCCGTTTGCAAGTATTGTAGCTGAATATAGGTATATGAGGCTGTAATTGGGTTCAGTTCATTTTATTAATGATTATTATGTAATTGTTTCTTGCTATGTGGATTAGTCCTGTTGTCTGCAAGCCCGTGGTATTAGTGGTTGTCAATAAAAGAGATGCCCATCCCTGACTCTGGTCTGTGTTATGGAGTTTAGTGCGAAATGATTTGTGTAAAAATGATTGTTTTTATGTATGTATGTATGTATGTATGTATGTGTGTGTATGTTTGTTTGTTTGTTTGTTTTGGTTTAGTTTTGCATTGTTTTGTTTCGCTTATGCTGAAATGTTTAGTTAAATTAAAGTTAAATGGAACCAGGAAGCCGCGCTGTCGTGGTGCCTTGGTTTTCGACTTTGGATAGCAATCTCGTAAATTTGAAGGTGATGCTCTAGAAATACCAGGCGATAGGCCACTTTCAAATTGTGCAAGAACAGAAGAACGTTGTCGAAGTTGAGAGGACTAATTTGTATTTTTCTTGGTTTTGAACAACATAAAATGTAAATTAGTCCCCTCAACCTCGACTCTCTGACTGTTCTTCAACAAAGGAAAATGAAAATTAATCGATCCTCTAGCTCAGCCTCGACTCTTTGTTCTTGCGCAATTCGAAAGTAGGCTATGATGGCTTTTCCTGACGTTGCAGTTGCCATGCTTATGTACAGAGCAACACAATAAAACGTCTTTTGGGAATTCAACTCAATTACCGTGCAAATGTCTATTGTTTTATACATCGACATGGCCGTCCTGCCCTTCGCGTGGTTGCAAACAAGCAATGAATTAAGATGACCTGGAACAATTTGTGCATATATAATGTCATGTTGCGGATTCTCTTAAAGGAAAAAACAATGATGCTTCCGTCCCTTAAGGAAGGCTGATAAGATGATGCCTTCGGTGGTGGTGCCGTGATAGCAGTTCATGAACAACTACACTAGTGCACAGTTTATAAAAGTTATGAGTTTTATTCTATTTGACAGCTGATGACCAATTGAATTCAGATTGCCTTTCCTTTGTCAAGATGACAGTAAAATTATCACCATCCAATAAAAAGACCATCGACGTGGAACGAGTGCGTGTCTATCAGGAGAAAAAGGAACTGAACGGAGTTGTGGGTACGGTGGATGTATTCATGATTTTTGCTGCGACTCTTGACGGTCTCCGTCGATTTATTGATGGCTAAGTCTAGAGAGGCCACTTAGCGAAACAACATTTAACAAGCGGTAAACTGCTGAGCATGCAATATTCAGTAATGGTAATCGCCGAGTGAGACTCTGCCTTCTTGAGTGCTTGGCAAAGTCCCAAGTGGAATTATCATAACTCAATAGTGTAGCTCCAAGCCGTTTACCAGTTGTTTTATAGCATGATTATTAAACAATAACAATCATAAACCTTACGCCAGCAGTGCTCACCCATGGAGACAACATAAGGAAGGATGCGGCGTAAACCAGTGGTTAGGGTGTTGGCTGTACATGCCGATGTTCCGGGTTTAAATTCCGTTGTGATATGTTGAATACGTTTGGTTTGGTGGTCAAGAATTCAACTCCACCAGGCTTTGATGATAGCAAACTGGTTGCCTCCATCCAGTTGGATTTCTTAACTTTGTTCTTTTTATTTGAATTGTTACTTTCTATACGAGGTCCCCCAAGCTTGAAGCTTTAAATGTCACTGTGTATGAGTAGGGAAGGGGGGTTGGGGGGGGGGGGGGG
>BLFK01000257.1:930957-950959 GCA_014634185.1 Astreopora myriophthalma | reverse complement strand
TTTTTTTTTGATGTAGTTCCAGACTTCAAATGGTACTCATCGCTTTATTTGCAAATAAAGCGATGAGTACCATTTGAAATCTGGAACTACATCAAAAGAAAATATATATATATATATTTTAATCAAAATTATGTACTTTCAAGAAACGTTGCCATTCTGTTGAATATTTTTTAACTTATTTTATTTGCTGTTAAAGCATTGAAGAGTGTGCTAATTCAAAGAGTGGCATGGGATAAATTAGTTAATTATGCAAAGCTTTCTCGTGATATACCGTGAATATCCCACTCATGACTTGATTTTTTCTTTGTATACACACTCGACTAAAGGCTCGTGTGTATACTATGAAAAATCAAGTCATGAGTGGGATATTTCACGGTATACCACCCGAAAGCATTGCATAACTAGTGTATATATATATTTTTTTTTTCGTTTGTTTGTTTGTTTGTTTTTTTACTTTTAGTGCTCAATTGACCAATGACAGCAAGCGCTTTGTGGTATTTGTGTTCTAACGGAATTATTCAGTAACATAGACAAGACTCTAGTTTCTAAGTTCCAAAGAGAATTTTGAAACCCTTCCAAGAGATCAAGAGAACAAGTAGAAGAGACAATGTATCTAACCCTTGCTTCTGTGACACTATAGAGCACACCTAGTTGAATTACAAGTTACGAGAGTCCCATCACAAAACCAGAGGGTATTAATCAAACCTTAAGATCTTTGCTAATTAATAAAGTGATTCCGTTGGATTGCAAGTTGCATATTCATACTATCTCTGATTCCTTGATTTATTAGCGAGGATGAGTCCGCCTACATTGCTAACATTTGAACATAATTTTTCCTGAAGCTATTGTAAAGAGTTTTTAATTGGTATCACCGAATAGAACGATACTGTACGCTAACTTATCGATCTCCGTTTGTTACTGCAGAAATCCTAGATGGAGACAGTGCTTTTCGCCTTCCGAGCGATGGCCCATTCCAAGGTGACAAGTCACTTGCCCACCAGTACCATAATGTAAAAGTTGACTCCGTCGAGGTAAATACCACCGGCCTTTCAACTGATGAAGTTGAGGTACGGAAAGAGCAGTGGTACTCCACAGAGGAGGGAATGCAGCTCTTTGCAAAGATCCATGGTGCTATAAAACAAAGCGGATTTTCGATCACTGGAACCAGCAGAAGCACCGAGACACATGACATATCCATCACCATCTCTATCCAGGGCCTTGGAGAGTTTTCAGTGGACTTCCCAGTGGACTTTCCAAAAGGGAAGGCCTTTTTGAAAAGCCTTAAGGGTGGTCAGTCTCGGTGTATAGAGCTGTTAGAACCCGTAAGCACTAAGGGCAAGACCGCGCCAGGGAATCGAAAGTCAAAAAACACGAAAGCGAAGGGCGCTGCGGCTAGTCCTGGTAAACCTTCGCAGACAGAGAACAAGACTTCCGAGAATCAGGTGACGCCAAATGAGCCTGGCACCAATGAATCAGAGGCAGATTGTTCAATGGTGAATGAGGAAGATGCACAACCTCCCAGTCCTGACCAAATTGCACAGCTACTAGTTGAAGGAATCTCACGATTGGCTGGCAAGGGGACACCTGTTTGATCATGTTTCTTGCACCAAGCATAATCAGGTTTTCTAAGTGTTAAGGCAGTGAGGAGACATCTACAGGAAAGACATTGTAAAGATAAAGGAAGTGGTCTGTGAATATTCTCGACTTTGCTATTTCCACACCAGTACTTTGGCATGGTACGTTCTTCATGTCGCAATCTTCAGTACCTGAAAGTCGGGTATTAACAGTATTAGACTCTTCAGTCAAAAACGATCCAACGTGAGAAAATTGATTTAAAATGGTAAACGTTTAAGATTTTATTGTTTTGACATAAAATGTTGGTTAAAGTGTAAATTCAATTAACAAACTGCACCACAGTGAAGAGAATTACTGCTCAGTGGGTTCACGAGAATATTTAGAGGGAGCTGAAAGCAAGAATTTAATTTTGGGAAGGATAGTTCAAACAGAGAAAGGGTTTTCTCTCAGTTTCTATGATTAATATGTCGAGGTTTTATTGTCTAAGGCCCTTTTCTCTGAATCTTAAAATAACAGTGTGGAGTCAAATAATTTTCCCCGTGGGCTCAAATAGACCCGCGAGTTAAAAAGTGTAGCCATGAAAGCAATAAAGGACAAAAGAATCAAATTATTTCTCCTAGTGCATTTCTTGGCTGCCCATAATGTAGTGTTTAAATCTTTGGTCTGTATATACGTAGGGTTTTTACGATCTGTAATAAGTGTAACTGCAATGTATAACAAGTGAGAGTGCAGAAGTTTTAATACTAAATCTTTCAGTAACACGCGGAATTCAACTGGCAATTTTGTCCTTTACGGACATCGATGACCGATCAAGGCGACACGGGTGGGCCTAGCCACTTTTAATTTAAACGACAGACAAACCCATCGTCTGCTCCTCAGAAAATCACTGTAACAATAGTTTTTCCTCGTTTCTATCTTCCGCGGTCTTCATGGCTTTAGACACATCGGTCGGGTCGGCCTCCTTCCCAGTTCTCTCTCTAATTTGAAACTTGGCATTACTAGACATTACTGGTACTGCTTTTGCTTGTCGGTAATTTCGCGCGACGTGGGGGTGTTCATTTCAATGCCCATCCCATCGTGAGAGTAAGTGACGTTGTTAGTGATGATTTACTTCCATCTGTTACCGTTGGAACCTTAAGCGCACCACAGTCCAGTTTAGTCGCGTATTCTTTCATGGCTTTGTCATAGAGCGTTTCGTGTTCTAGTGCAAGCTTGTGCTTTCCACAGTCCAAGTGTTTTAGGAGCGATGAATGCCGCATAAACGCCTTGACACATCCCTCCTCTGGGCATGTATATAAACGAGAATTGTAAGCAGCAAACACGGTTTCGTTTGACTCATCTCCACTGTTGGAAGTGTCTTCTGCCCCGGTCACTGGAAATTGTTCACCTTTTCATCTTGGTCTTACCGGAGCAAAACTTGTACTGTTCGCGCTGGTCGAGTCCATGACCTCCATCGTCGGCATTTCTAATTGTTCACGAAGATCGAACTTTGTCCACGGAATACTTTTCCCGGGGCCAATGTAGTAGGCTCTCCATGTTCGGATCCCGTCACGGCCAGGGGCGGATCCAGGATTTTTTATTCGGGGGGGGTCCAAACTTTGGTTCAGAAAGGACTGTTGGACTCTTTTGAGGCAAATTACTTCTCCCCCACACCCCCATACCCCCTCCCACCAGTCGCGGTTGCACGTTATAATTCCTTGGCCGCTTACTTGGATTCTACTCGTAATGGATGCACCCTTGGAACATCCTCCTCTTGTGTTTGTCATTTCAGTCTCAAAGTTGTAGGCGTCAGGTCTGATAGGGGGAGTCCGGACCCCCCGGACCCCTCCCCTGGATCCGCCACTGACGGCTGTAGTGAAGCTTGTTGACATAACTCACCTTCTCCCACTTGACGCTCCTGCTGTATGTACCTTTGGGAGGACAACACAATTTCACGCTGACTCCGCGCACACCCCCAGAGACTCAATGGCCTGCTTCATCTTCGCAGCAATCTCGATGCCATGTCCAGAATTCAGGTACGTCGCCATATGCGACTTTATGATGGCTGCCTTGCGATCGCACGCGCCTTTCCCTCCTTGTGGCTGAGAGAAATCAATCCGGAAGATTTGAAGGCCATGACGTTTGGCAATCTGAGGGGCCATGATTAAGGTCTGCGCACAATGATAACATCCAGCATTGTCGTTACCAATACAGATGGTCTGCAGTTCTGGCATAACAGTTTTCAGCTGACTGAAGACGTCGTCTAGTATGACTAACACTCTCAAACGCATGCACGAATGTCATCATCTCTAATCGGCATCGTTAGATGCCATGGTATTTCTCTTTTACCGAACCAATCGCACTGACCTTCTCGGAACTTGCGCGGGAGAAATTGCATAGCACAATCAAACACTAATCGAATGGAGGAGGTGCTTAGACCACTCAGGATGTCTAATCTGCATTCATCCCGCAATACATGGGCTTTCCAGACTTCAATACTCTGTCTGGCTTGTGTGATGACGAATGTAAGTTCTTCTTTGTCATTTTCCGAGCATTCAGCTCTTTCTAGTAAACCTTCTCAATCTCTTTAACCACAGAGGAAAGAAGCAAGCAGTGGTCATAGCTGTCGTCACGGGCGTGGTCACAAGTTGTAGCGTAGTTCGGGTCGTCAGGATCACTCAGAGCATATGCTCTACAGTGGTCAGGGACAGTAGAGCTCTTGGAAACGTGGACCTAAGAATGAAATCAAAACAAAACCATGTTTTCTCATTTGAGGAAATGGTTCCTTGCTAAGCCCTGTCTTTGATACATTGCTTTTTACTTATGACAATAATAATAACAAATACACTCTTTTATGGCGCATTTCCAAGGCTCAATACGCCTTACAGTAAAAAAATTAACAGTAAAAAAAATTAAGAAAACGAAAGCCCATCAAACATGTTTACTAAAAAAAATGTTTTCCTAAGAAGAAGAGTTTTCCGTCCGGTCTTTAAACAGCTCGCAGTCTTCGCTTTCGTAATGTCCTTTGGCAATGAGTTCCATAGTTTCGGCGCAGCAACCGAGAATGCTCTACCCGGCCATACTCATTAGTTTTAACTTTTTGAGGACAGAGAGGTGAACATGACGCTCATCATAAAGTTCGTGACGGATGATACACTTTAATTACAAGCTTCAAGTAATCTGCAGACTCGCCATATACGGTCTCATATTCCTGATGTCCAACCTCTCAACGAAACTATACAGTATCTTACATTTACTTTTGTGACTCGAATAGGTAAGAAATCAGATAATAGCAGGCCTACCTTGTTTTAGTTGTTGAGATTCATTTTACTAAGTACGTCCTACCCTTGATATATTGCCTTTAATCGCTATTTTCCAGTCTCTCCCGCACATCGATATTTCATTTTACAATACATAATACTATAGCAAACCAAATTACTTTGAAAGTCTCCTTTGGCCCAAGACGTACCTAGTTAACACCTAGCTTTTCAGCGGCCAGTTCCAGTTCCTCGAATGCCTTGGTGCCCTGCGACATGGTCAAAGCCTTGCAACGATTTCCTAACAGAGGCCGAGCAGACATGCAGGACTCTGTACAGAGTACTACGTCCTAATGGTTTGAAGCCTTATTCACCGCACAGCTCCTCGTATTGCAAAATAATGTGTGCCGGAATGAGAGTTCGTATGACATTCGGTGTAGTTAGTTCTTCATTAACCTCAGCTTTTTTTCGCCAAGCGGGAGGTCCTGGATGAAGTTCAGAAAATGGCTCAGTTGTCCTGGCGCCACATACATCCGTGTATTCTGTGCAGTTGGCATCACGGCTCCATGGCCATGGAGAAGCTGGTGGTGTCTGGTAATGCTGAGTGTATCGCGTGTCAGATCAGGGATCCATCTCTTCAGCACTTTGAAACTAACTTTGTCTGGCTGCCTGACTCCTCTTGGCTGCCTGGCTCCTCTAGCCCTTGTGATTATTCCTGGCAGCCAGTACTCTTGTGATATTATTTTCTATGATTTACGATGCAATTCTATTCTTTTTTTTTTTTTCAGTCTGAGTACAAATAAAGGTTGTTGTTGTCGTCAGCCAAAATAGAGAGGATTTGTCGGCGTGTGCTCCAGTGGCCCGCATTGTTGTGGCATTCGGTGAGGGCCTCAGTGAGTGTCGTATCAGCATAATCTTTAGGGTCCAGTGGGAACTGACAAGCGGTGCCTCATGACAACGTCAAGGCCTCCCACAGGCTATCTGTGTCCTGGATTACGGCGTGGACGGCTTGTTCCTCACGAAGCGAGGTTAATAAATTTGTCGGGCGGAAGTCCCTCGCTCGGGAGCTAAGCCGCGCGAATTCGAGCGGAAAATATATATATATATTTCGCTAAAGGTGTCCATGCTGTTGCCTGGCAACAGTGCCCAAACAAAATATGAATGACGTCAGACAAAGGGAAGGTTGCTAGGCGGCAACCGCTGCCTCACAATGGCGCACTCTCATGTCTATTCATTGAGGCCGAACGTGTGATTTCATCGAGGAGTGAAAAGTGTTTAGTATTGGTCAAACACGACCAAATTCTCATGCAAATGAACCACAGGAGCACGCACAAGGAACAAGACATATTCGCCGAAGGAGATTAAACAACGAAACTCCTGAACAACATGAAAGGCGACTTCAGATTCAGCGCGAGCAGCGAAGAAGAAGGAGACATAAGGAAACCACAGAGCAAAGACAACATCGCTTGGCTCAGCAAAGACAGCACATTCCTTCCCTCCAAATCAACTGCCCACCCAGCCCTAGCTTCGCGAGGGTTTGCGAGTCACGTATTTCTAGTTTAAAAATGTCTTATGCCAAACAGGTTCTTGGGTTCATTCTTCCTTTAGTCGGTTACTTGACAGTGAAGACGTTTTCAAAGAAACCATAGAATAACTAGAATCACCGAATAAAGAAAATAACCAGCATGATTTTTACATTGAATCTAAACATTATTTGGTCAAACAAACTGGACTTCATTTTGATAAAATTACACGAGATGAGAATTTTTTTTTTCCTGCTTTATATTGTAATATGCATAGCCAGGAGTCCATTACCCGGAGCTTCCATCTTCCATACTGACCCTCTGAGTCAACCCTGTCCCGTATCTTTTTACTTTTAGAAGCACCTCCCACGGCGGTTTTCGCGGGTGTTTTTATAATAGCCAATCATAAGGGAGCTGTCGTCTCTATTGTCCCTATTGTCACTTGCAGGCCGCACGAAAGTATTTCAATAATCGCTTATTTTCGCGGAAAATTAAAGAACCCCCGCAGATATCACAGTTCTAAAAATAAAAAGATACGGGACAGGGTTGACTCAAGGGTACAACTGATATGGAAGCTCCGGGTAATGGGCTCCTGGCATAGCCTAAGTAAAAACTTGTCTCTTTTGTAAGATATTTTAATCACCGACTCCTGATATAATTGCTATTTCTGAAACAAAATTAGAGGGAGTTGCAATGAGTGTCGTAAAACCAATACCAAAGAAATCGCTCCGACCAATCACAGCAGGAGCAGGCAGTGCAATGAGCCAATCAAAATTCGTAGCAATTCCACGTACCTTGCTCAAAGCGCGGGAAAAATCGCGCGCGCAAGTCGCGATTGGTTTTGGTTTTCCTTCTCATTGGTTGATAAACTGGCGGGAGATTTTTAAGCCAATCACAAAGCGTAGCAATCGCAATCGCGTAATTACTTTCGACAGTCATTTGAAAACCGCTCTAAATGAAAACAGTCGATCTAATATCAATACTGACCTGGCTACGTATTTATGAGAACAAATTCCAAAACAGCGCAGGAGGTGTTGACGTATATATTTTGGAGGATTTGGCCGGGAATTGGGAAGAAGGCGTGATCTCGAATTAGGATGGTGTTGAATCTTGTTGGTTTCATATTCACAAAGGTGGCGGACATAAAGAGAGAAACATCAATGTAGAGCAATCTGCCATTTATTCCTCATTCCCGCCCCAGGTCGCCTGACCTGGTATGCCCAAATACCCGGCAAAGTTGGATTAAATTGCCACGAAAACCACAAAAGAATATTTTACTATGTTTTTTTTACAGGTATCCCTCGAGTGATCGCCAGTTTTGAAATGATAAAGAGTTAATTGGAAAGGTTGAACAATAAGGCACATGAAATACTGTAAGTGACAAATTTACCGTACAATGATGATACTTACACTTCAAATTGTCTTGATATGTTGTTAGACTTAGTGTTCATGCCCCTTATAACTAAAGCCACTAGGATAACTGATCACACGTCTACTCTAATTGACCACATTTACACAAATATACCTGAAAAAGCTACTACGGCCGGGATATGCTTGCAGATATTTCTGATCATTTACCTGCTTTCTGCATGATAACGAACTGATAAACTTCCCGCTGCCAGGGAGATTAAGTACTACACACAGAGATTTTTCTAGATTGGATGAAGCTTTTCTAAATGCGATAGTTAACGTTGACTTTGTAAGTCATGTCACTGAAAATGTTAACGAAAGCATAAATCGACTAACGCAAACACTTAAACAAATAACCGATTTGTACGCTCCGTTACGGAAGACATCTAAGCAAAAAAGAAAGCGATTAAAAAAGCCGCGGATCTCTAACGCAGTTGTAACCCCTATAAAAAAACAAACAGCAACTCTTTAAAACCCACTTTCTATGCAACAACACTGAAAAGAAAAAGAACTTCAAAGTGTACAACAACAAGTTAAACAAAAATCAAAGCGATAGCCAAAAATAACTATTTTAGGGGACAGTTTGACTTGTATAAGAATAACTTGAAATCTACTTAGCACTGAACTTATTGGAATGCTTATCAATAATAAGTGCAACTCACGAGGAACAATAAAAAAACTTATTTTTGACAATAGGTCCTACATAGACAAAAGCAGTATTGCCCATAAATTGAATGATTATTATGTGAATGTTGGGCTTAATATAGCTGACAAACTTCCTGAAACGGGAAAAAGTCCGGCTGATTATATAACACGTTCGATCCAAACCAGTTCCATGTTTAGAGGTATTTGTTCACAGGAGGTTTATGATGCCATTACCTATATTAATTTAAACAAATCTGGCATTGGTATTCCGCAGCGATGTATAAAACTTGCCAGTTATGATACATGTGAGCCCTTGGCAATAATATTCAATGAGTCTTTAATACAAGGCATAGCTCCAAACAATCTAAGGACATCCAAGGTTACTCTTGTCGATAAATGGGGTGATGCGACGAATGCATCCAATTTCCGCCCTATTTCTACCTTGCCGGCTTTGACGCAAGTTTTTGAAAAATTAGTATATAAGCAGTTTATTAACTACATAGAAAAGTTTAACATTCTTTTTCAATTTCAGTTTAATTGGCTTTAGAAAAGGCCATCCAACAGCACAGGGCGTCAGTGAAATTGCAGATACGTTAAGAAAACCAATGGAACAAACTATATACTTGTGGAGTGTTCTTAGACTTCTCGAAAGCTGTCGACACCGTGAATCACCATATTGCTCATGAAATTAGAGAAATATAGAATTAGGGGAATTCCTTTTAAAATGGTTCACAAGCAGTCTTGATAATAGGCAGCAATATCTGGCTATTGGTAATATATAGTGTCATCAAGACGGCCTGTGTCATCAAGATGGCCTGTGGTATCCCACCAGGAAGTACACTGGGTCCTTTGCTTTTCTTACTTTATAGTAATGATTTACCAAATTGCTCAAAGAACAACCATCAGGATTTTCGTTGACGACACCAACCTTTTTGCATCAGCTAGTGATATGAAAAGTCTCGAAGCATTAATTCTGGATTATCAAAAGTTAGGAATGGTGTGACGTGAACAAACTCTCTATTATTCTTAGCGATTATCAAATCCCCCAAGAAAGCAACTGAGGAGGTGGAAATTGGGCTGAAGGATGTAGATGGATCGTACCATGTCCTAGAAAAAAGAGATCATATAAAATATTTGCGTGTTATGATAGAAGAATCGATATCTCGGAAATATACATATCTTATATGTACCTGTTCGCGTATTTCCCGGAATACTGGTATAATTTTAAAAGTTAGACACGATCTCTCTATTCATCAACTTAAGCAAATTTATTATACACTCATTTATCTCTACTTGTCAAATGCTGTAATAACCTGGGGTAGCACTTACAAAACTCACTTGCAAAAATTGCAAACTAAACAAAATACGGTAATGCCAATAATGTTCTTTGATACTACATCTGGACCTCCTACACGAAGTGCTCTCCCATACTTTTAAAATCTTTTAGAACTCCTAACAGTTAAAAACGTTTATTGTTTTTACTCATGAAAATTTACGCATTTGTACGTGCCATAAAGGGCTCTTAACAAAATTATTCGACAACACTTTTCAATATACGTCTAGTCGGCAAAAGTACAACTCAAGGTATGCATCAAAGAACAAACCATGCCCACGCACCAATAGGTAAAACAAATGTTATCATATCAGGCAACAGACCATTGGCAAGGCATTCCTTGCCGTTTTAAAGATCTAAATCCTTTCTCTTTTTTTTCGTTAAGTAAAACGTTATTTGTTGTTAGCACAACATGCTAAGTAATTTAAAGTAGAAATCTCAGTGCCTGTCTTCGTTTCACAGTGCTATAAAAGTCTGGTTTCTAACCTTCATTCTGCCTTTTTTTTTTTTTTTGAATATAGTTGATTTTACATGGTAGGGGCTAGGCTCATTAAGAAAACTTATTGAGCAATAACGATTTTGTTGTTGTTTTGTTGTTGCTGTGAAAGAGTTCCATACTTTCGGTGCAGCAAACAAGAAAGCTCTACGTATCAAGAAAAGGCTTTTGTTTGGACTTGTGAAGACGAATTTGACTCATTACAATAGGCCATTTCTTGATACGTACCACCATAGTTGTCAGTTCTAATTCATTTCAGTACAGAGTAGTGAATGTACCATCGATCTTAATTTTCGTGACGGATGATATAATTCAGAGGCCTCAAGTAGTCTGCAGAATACCCATGTATGGTCTTTTAAGTTATAAGGAGAATCTTAAATTCAATAATTAAACATAAAAGGATTAAAGTCAGCTAAAGGCAGCCGGAACATGCCATGTCAGTATTGTTTTTAGCTGATGGAGTAAGTCATCCGGCATTTTGTAGCAGACATTTCTGAAGTCAGTTCGCCGTTTGATATATAGGATTTGCGTCACAGTTTGCAGCGTGTTTGTACAGAAGGTTTTGCCTTGTGGCAGCGTCTGGGCTCCGGCTACTCACTCGTTGAGTGGTTGCTAGACGACAGCTTGGCGTGAAGCAGTTCAATACCAAAGCTCGTGTCGCCCGTACTGGTTCGCGATCTTCGACTAATTTTGTTGCGGTCGATTTCAAAAGTGCCTCGACGTTTCAGTTTACACATCTGTATCAGGTGACCGCGAAAATTGCGTAAAAATAAGAAACAGAGAACTGGGTTAACAGCGCAGTAAACGCTTATCAACACGCGAGACGCATATTCCACGACATTGAAAATGTGACTACATTGTGGCACGCTCTCAGGAACAAACAGATAGAGGAAACTTATTACTGTATAAGGTATCCAACATATGAAAATCGCCAACACCGTAGCCATGGCCAACTTAAGTAGTTTCATGTTACGCTTACGACTTCGCCTTCCCCATTTGGCGCTCCGATGAGCGGACATTTTGTCCGTTCGAAGTTTCGTGACAATAATGGGGTAGAGAATTGAAACCACGGCCAAAGGTATCAATGCAACTGTTACGAATAAAAAGAAAATATATCGGTTCAGCGTATCTTGTGGTATATTTGAATGTGTACACGTCATATTATCGTGTTCTCCTGCAAGGTCGAAGGAGTAAAGATATGGCGAATGAATAGCTATGGACGCAATCCATGTTGAGGCAACCAGACAACGGCGAGTCTTTGCGGTGATTTTACGCGTTTTCAGAGGATGAACAACAGCGAGAAAGCGTTCTACAGCGATAATTGCCAAGCTAAAGGACGAAACGGCCAACGAAATGTCACTCATGAAAGTGCTCATCTTACAAAAAATTATTCCTCCCAGTCCATGGATCTGCTGCCAAAAACGGGAGCCAATAATTTCAAAAGCGAGCAAGCGAGGGAAAAAAAAGATCCCACTTAAGATGTCGGAGGCCGCCATGTTGGCAATAAGAAGCATGACTGGTTCCTTCATCCGCACGAAAGCAGCGATTAAGAGGCTGTTTCCAACCAAGGCAATCACCAGCGTGAGCACATTAATTGTAACTTTCAACTCCTTACCCTCAGGTACAAAAGGACAGGATTCGGAAGCTGAAACGTTACTGCTGTTGTCTTCGTTGTTCGAAAAGTGCGCGTCTGAAGAAACGTTGACGCTTTTGATCATGCTTACACTTTGAACAACAGCCCTGTCGAATCTGGAAGGATCTCTGCGGCAGCTGAGTGTGCTTAATAAATAATGACAAACTTACACTGATAGCAGATTTTAGTTCTTGCTCTCGGGCCCTTGATAATACCATAGGCGAGTCAGAAGCTGCTGTTAGTTACAATTAGCGCTTCTTCTCAGGCGTCAGAATTCCTCATATAGATTAGTGCGAGTGCCAATTCTTCGATCAGATTCCTTGCTCGAGAAGTAGGCTCATCTATAGAAATAGCCTGATTAATGTCTTTGATTCAAGATCAGTTGGAAGCGCGTCGATTAATAATTCGTGTCCACGGTGGCACTGTTCGGGCATTAAAGCGCAATGGATGGAAACGTGCTCCACTCCACGAAGAAGTCCAACCTCGGAAGATAAGATCAAACAGGGTAAATTTCAGGGCTGTGTATGTTTCAACGTGCGATAGGGTGCGACTAGTGATGTCTCGGAGTGTACGTGGTCTTTTTATCTGCTCTACGTGAGGCAGACTTAAGTGACTAACTTAGTACCAACGGCTGCAACCAATTAGTGTCATTGCATGGTGTGTTACTTCGGTGGGAGTAGCGATAATAAAACGACTTCCTGTTTGTCTTTGAAAGGGGCTAAGATCACTTTTATACTTGACGAAACCAAGAACTTAGGAACATATAGGAACAAAATAGAAAATGCTAACAAGCTAAATATCAACGCTTCCTTCCCGCCCTTTAACCACTTACCTCCCACCCCACTCCAATCGGCCTCTTACATGACATTCGAATGCGCTTTAATAGTGACCCTCTCGAGGGGACTTGTGGCGCGAATTGTTGGCTTTCACAATTAAAAGGTAAAGAGGCATTTCAGTTTTTAACTTCAATTAGCAAAAGACATTTAAAAAATATACCTTCTTGCAAGTTTTCAGCTGAATAGTATGCTTTGTTTTGAAAACAGAGCAGTTCGAATTTCAGTTTTTTCAAAGCACTCAACATATACATGGCCATCGGAAATATGCCACCAACATGAAAACACCTTGAGCTTTAAACAACCAATTTGCTAAGAGAAGTGTATATGCGATCGTTGACAAGTTTAGCAGAGCGCAGAAAGGTTTTAAGATGGCTGAAGTAACTCCAGATGTTTTCACTGGCTTCCGGCCGCCATGTTTGTGCCCCTCAGGGCAAAGAAATATGGTGTCTCCACGAAACTCTATAATTTCGAGTGGTACATTTTGCCGAATAACTCAAGCATGGGATATCGCACAGCCCTGAGACATGGAGATGTTGTTAATTTATTGCACTTCTACAATAGCTCAATTTCATGACTTTATTTACGGAATGGCAAGAAATTTTATTTTTTACTACATAAGTGAATAAACAAGTAAAAATAAGCGATATAATTTCCCGACGTTTCGGCGACTTCATGACGCCATTATCAAGGGTAGAAATGAGACTGAAATTAACGATGCGAGTTCAAGAGTTACAACTGATTTACTCTTGAACTCACATCGTTAATTTCAGTCTCATTTCTACCCTTGATAATGGCGTCATGAAGTCGCCGAAACGTCGGGAAATTATATCGCTTATTTTTACTTGTCTATGTATTACTAGGTCATTGTTAATAAGTGAATAACCAGTAGAATTCATGTCCGCAGCACAGAATCAGACTGATAGGCCCCAACACCGGGTACCATGCCCCTTACTCTCGTTACTGTCCCTTAAGAACAGCGTGTGGGTTCTTCATCTTACTAAAGATAGTCTTTTGAGGCGGAGCCCACAGGTTTTCGTGTTTATCGGGAAGACTAGAAAGTCTAACCATCTGAAGAAGTCACTGCATGGAGGCTCTTTCTACTCAGCTTCTTTTCTTTCTTTCTTTCTTTTTTTTTTTTCTTTTTTTGCTCAACTTACTGGCGCCTTATAATTTATGAAAACATTTTAAGCTGAGTTCCAATACCTCTTTATGCGGTATCAACTTTATTCGTCGTTCTACATTTAGCAATGTGATTACATTTCTTGCTGAAATTTCCTTCAGAATTTCTTTAAATTGCCCGCACCCTTGAATCAAGAGATTGCAAGTTCTTAAAAGTGCAACCTGAAGTTTGTCGCCTCATCTTCTACGCGGCACTTTCCTTTACATCTCACTTGAAAAATCGCTCTCCATGGTTGTTAAATTGTCCATCAAGGGATTAAGTTCCAGCCAAAATCAGAATGAAATTTGACCTTCTTATTTTCCAAGTGTTTTCGACTCAAAGCTATTGAAGCCATTAAAACGCACTTTCCTGAGTAGCGACAAGAAAAATGCCCAATACACTCAGTGACGTGAATAGCCGAAGGTTAATGGAAAATTGGCACATAACCCTTTATTCACTGAAGAGCTTCCTTCACTGATACCGCTCTCCTCATGAAGTATCGCCGACATTGTTCAAGGAAGCACATTGCATGAGAGTGGTGGTATATCAAAAGTAAGACATAGCAAAGCCTCCTAACCTTGCCCACTTTACTCTATTTTTCATTGACTTGTTTATCTCATTCCTAAGCAATCTAGAAATCGTGAAACCTCGTAAATGTTTAACAGCATTCAGCTCATAAAATTCCACGAAATGGCCTTCAAATTCAAATATCTGGTCTCGTTATATATCGTCTGTCGTTCCTTGACACCATCAAACAGTTTGGACCCGCAGTGTTTATGTGGCTGCGACGGCTATTAAGCCGCTGTTACACGTTGAAACTCTTAGCTGAAACTTATGTGAAACGGCGCTGCGACAGCGCTGCGAAACAAGTTTCACTGAGCACGCGTTGCACCGTGTAACATAAAAGGTCGAAACCTGCTTTCACGAAACCGACCATGTTATACGGTGCAACGCCTGCTGAAACTTGTTTCGCAGCGCACATAAGTTTCAGCTAAGACTTTCAACATGTAACAGTGGTTTAGGTTAACGATTACATTCATTCTTATTTTTCTTCTGCCTCTTTGCATAAGAAACGACCCATGGCAGTTTAGTAGGTAAGTAAACATAGATTGAATATTGATGGTGACATCTGCTCTCGTTAAAACTAATTTGACAGCTTAAAGATGCTTCTTAATGGACTTTTTAGGTGTAGTAAGTCATTCTGTGAGAATTCGTTGCATTGAAAAAGAAAATCCATCAATTATCATGGGAAATGACACAGGTGAGATGCAACATTGTCTGTTGGATCTTTACCGAATAACTCGAAACCGGGAAATAATGAAATTGCAAATTTTAAGCGAAACACCCTTTTCGCTATACAGGTAATCTACAATATGTGGTTTTGTACATTTCCCGTCGTCAGATGAAATAATAAAGGCTACCTTCCACAAAACATATTCAAGCGTCCAGTTTGGGCCACGGTTAATAGACTGTTCAGAGCCAGAAACAGAACAGAATAACATTGAGGGAAACGGAGCGTTAAAGCTCGACAAGAAGTAACACCGCCTTAGAGGGCTGAATTTAATAACTTGTCAGTAGAATTTGGCAAATAACCGCAGAATACCTACTGAAGCACTTGAAAACAAGGGAAATATACTGTAAATAGTGGATGGGAAGCTCGCAAATTCTCAAAACCAAGCCGAAAAAAAATCAAAGTTGTGAAATCTAGCCGTTAGCTAAGTGTAACTTTGTTTTGGGTGACCTGACAGTTTTCAGGTGCAAGACGATTTTTGTATTAGAATGATCGATGTCCATGTGGAAGACGGGTTTGGTGAGTCCGGTAAAGAGACCCTGTTCCTATCGAAAACAGCGTTAGTTGACTTTGGCATGGTGCACTGCTTTACAGCTTACACGAATGTGTCGAGGAGTATGTAGACCTTTCAGTGTGCGAAATTTTTTTACTTTGTTTTGCAACCGAGTGTATGGAATTTGTTTTTTCAAGCCGAAAAAGACTTCACAATTATAGCTTAAGCTCCTCACGTTCTATAAAACTCAGTGGTACATAAGCTTGATGTATGAGCGGCCCAAGGTCTCGAAAACTTTCACTTAAATCAGCCATCGTTTATCTCACAATCAAAATATGCCAGACTTTTACATCACAAGGCAAAAGACAAAACGTAACAAAGAAAAAAAAAACGAAAAAAAAAAAAGATCGAAAACCGGCTGAACCCCAAACTGTTCGAGGTAATCCTTGTAAGCCTAGAATAGATTTGGACACCGTGTGCTACATCGCGAATAACAAGGAAGTCTTCATAACTACGTCTTAGGGAGATACCGCTCAGCTCGATAACAAAGAAGAAATGCTGTTGTTTGGACTTAGAATAAAATTACAGCAAGAGTGTAGCGTTTGTGAGATTTAGCGTTGGTCTAGGTTACGCTACGTTATCACCAAGACGGTGCGATTTTTGAAAGCCCTACCTCAACAGGTTACTCAGGGAAGGAAAGGGTGATCCCCAAGGAAACGAGCACAATAAAGAAAGTACCACACAAAAGTTAAGATGGCATTGCCAGGGGGCTTTTTTTCCACTGGTTAAACTGCAAATATCCAAAGAAGTAAAAGATAGTAGACAAATTTTGCTGCAGCACCTATCGATGCAAGCTGAGGTCACAGTTTCCAGCTTATTATCCATGTTAGTCCTTGCTACTCGGATACTGATAACCAAACTACAAATGCAAATAACCGGCGTCTCAGTTTATTTTAAAATGTTCCACTGAATGGTCCGAGCTTCATTTTCAGTTGAGGATATCGGAACCTGAGCAAAACAAGCAGCTTCCTCCTCACTTCCCGGCCGAGATTTAAATTTCTACATTACTTTCTTCTCTCTCTTCAAGTTCAATGTTAATTGAAAAAAAAATTAAAAATTGGGAAATTATATCGCTTATTTTTACTTGTCTATGTATTACTAGGTCATTGTTAATACGAATGTTAAGTGCAAATGATAAATGGCCTTCAATGTTACGGGGGCATATTGGACTGAACTTGACAATCGTATTCACAGAAGCAGCCTATCTGATTAAAATGAGATTTCAATTGCTACCGCGCGACATGACAATATGCGCAATTTAAGACGTAAACAATCGAGCAAAGCGAATAGGAGCATGTAATGAGCCGGCGACAGCAAGATCATAGGAAGCGGGATCGCGACTAATAGGTAATCTTTAAAAAAAAACTACTCCGCACTTTTACAGTTGTTTACGATTCAGTTGACAGTATTATTGTTTTAACGATGTTCACAACGCCTTCTTTGTTTGTGACGTTAATAATGCCGGCTAAGCTATACCGTGACCTTAGCCCGACGTACCATTAAACGGTGAATATCAAACTACGACATAAGCCTGGGCAGGTGGGTTAGTGTTTATTTGTTTTCCTGCTGATAAAATCGCGCTTTCAATAATTAACGTAATACCAGCGACAAATTTAATAGCCACGCCATTAAGAATGCTAGTCAAAGTGAGGATTGATTAGACCAGAGTTAGTAGTTAGTCTACTCACTCTGATCGGACCAATTATGACTTAAAGCTCAAAGGCTTTTTATTCGACTTGAATAGTTCGTCTTCACACCAAATAATATAGGCGGGGAAACGCATTCATGCCACTATTTTCGTGAAGACCTGGCGTAGTGGATATGTAACCCTAGGCAAATAGCGTCTTCAGCCAAAAAACGCGCGTTGGATCAGTAAAAGCTGATTGGAACTTAAGTAAAAGGGACACCGAAGGAAAAGCGCGCGTTGATTATTTTCTTCGTTCGTCCATAGTTAGTACTACTAACTATGTCCTTTTCCTTCGTCCTTTCGTTCGTTCGTCCTTTTCCTTACCTGACTCGAAGCCGAGAACAGGCTGAGTAAAACCTTTAATAAGTTTATGCCTCCAGCTGACCACTCTGGTATAAATCGGTACGAGAAGAGAAAAGGCTCGAAAATAAGCAGTACTGATTGAGTGACATATCCGAATGAGTGCACAATGAAACAGTAAAGGCCATTGTCAAATCCGACCACTGAAATGACAATTTAATTCATCTTTGAGTTCTTTATCACCATTTTTCCCCAGATAGCTAATGTTGGCAAACAAAAGATAAAAGGCACTTCGAAAAACATTTTGAACATTACGCTGCCTCCCCGTCACTAGATATGCACCATATCAATTAACGAATTGTGCACTGATTATACGGAGAATGGACGGAAAGCCCAGATGGGAAGCTTTGTGAAAGACAAAGTCGGTGGTAGTAAATGATGCAGCAATAAAGCACGCGACGATGATAAGTTTTTCGTACTCTTCATTTTGGGCGATAGCCCGTATTCCGGAATCAAGGAAAGCTTTGAAATACATGGAATCTATGTACTGGGCAATGGATTTCGCAATCCAGATCTTGGAATCCGGAATCCCAACAACGATTGGAATCCGCATTCCAATGAGGTGGAATCCGGAATCAAGTATCTAAGATCTGGAATCCACAGCAAGGAATCGAGAATCCAAGACTGTAGCCGATTACCGGCTCATCTCCGGTGTAATATCCACAGCTGACGTAAAACAATGAAAACAAAACATCCGTAACAATGATCCCTAACCCTAACAAAAGTCTTTAAACAAAGAAACGAATAAATTATATTACACGGGGGATGAGCCCGATTACCTTACAGGGGGCGATTTGTGATCATTTCACGGCTTTCAAAAGATTAAAATCGGTTTGGGATTTTCAGATTATTTGTGCTGCATATTCAAATTTAAGCTCTTCCGAAAAGACTCATGGATTACATTGTTATTGTTGTTATGTCATTCCTCTTCGTTTTATTCGTTTTAAATAAAACTGAGTTTCCTCACCAGTTATAAAATAGAATGTCACAGATATCTCAATAATGTTGATATGCTAAGTTTACTCAGTCTGGGAGTACCATGAGCATAGTCGATTTAATTAAAAGCAAGGCAAATTGTCTGAATTCACTTTCAAGGGGAATGATATTCAATGTGAATTTTCCCCCCATGATCTATCCACCGCATCATCTGCACCTTGAAGGTTCTGCGAATCCCAACTTACAGGAATAGGGACATTCAGTCCTGGTCCTTGGTTTGCCGGAAGCATTGTCAAAATGCGAAATGAATGAGTTGCCAGTAATCGGATACCCATGTTCTGCGCAAAGAACTCTGGGATCGCCAGGGGGCAAACATTGCTAGTCGCTAGAAGAAAATGTATGGCGAAAAGTTGTTTCCACGTCCAAAAAAAGAATTCTGTAGAGTAATCAACACTTTTTCGCCGCAGTTTTATCGCAAATGGACTCGGGGGATGTTTGTATGCGGAAAATGTAAGTTTGTGATTGAATAACCGTGAAATATGTGATAAAATCTACTGATACACTTCTTTACTTGCGCAAGGTTTATTGCGAAATTTACATCGTGTAATGGTCGAAAATATCATGAGATTAGGTATAAATCAAGAGGAAATGACCCAATAAAGCCTTTTCAGTTTCAGTTTACGTGTGTACAGCCTGTTTTTTTGTTAGTTACTTCTTTTATAAACAAATTATGGCTTCTGGAAATGTACCTCCTCAAAGGAGAGAAGTCGTTGTCAGAGGAGACGGAAATTGTTTTTACCGAGCTATTGCTCTTTGGAGGGATGAAATAAGCGATGAGAAACATGAAGAAATCCGTAGGTTAAGCTCTACCTTGATTGGAAAAAATCCGAAGGTTTTTCAGCCGCTACTCTTCTCTTCGAACTCTGTGAAGGAACATGTTAAGAAAGGCAAGATCACGGGAACTTGGGCAGAAACTGTCGACATATTTAGCTGTGCATCGCTGCTTCAGCGAACGATTTGCACCTTCTCGACGTCACAAAAAAAGTGGTTTACTTTTAAACCGATTATCACCGATTCATTTTCGTCGATCACAACAAAGAAGCAATGCAAGTGTCCAATCACTTTGATGTATTATGATTTTTATGCTCAGGCGAACCATTTCAATCTCTTGCTGCCTCAGGGTAGCTGTTGTAGTGCTCCACCACCCGAGAATACAGCATCCTCTGTTTCAATCGATTTAAGTAACACTGGTAAGTCCTATGCCTCAGCTGTGAATCAAACTTCACAAGCTTCTCCTTCTGTCAAGCTGCCATCTTCAAGTACTAAAGC
>BLFK01000257.1:903457-928457 GCA_014634185.1 Astreopora myriophthalma | reverse complement strand
TGCAGAGTGCAACTTACTTTACACTTCTCTTACACAAGTTAGTTAGAGCAGCACAGATAAAGATAATTCTGTCCAACATTGGTTTCAACAAAAGAGGAATAACTCCAGAAAGAATTCTAAATTGTTTCAATTTCAAAATGTTTCTTTCAACATGAGTACGTAGTGATGCCACACGACGAGTGTGTGTTGTCCCTTTAACTGACAGGCGTGGTCCTCTACAATAAGCTGGAGAAACAAGGTGGACTTTCTTGAATGTGAGGAGATCCCGTATGAGGAAGCCCTTGTCAGCCATAACTGCATCCCCTGCCTCAAGCAAGTTCAGCAGTCCACTTTGCTTCACAATTTCTTTGTCACTAATTGATCCTGTCCACATTGGTGGAATGAAGGAAACAACACCAGTTGGTGTTATTCCAACTAATAACTTAGCAGTGTTCCAGTGTTTGTAACTACTCCAAGTCATCTTTTGGCTTGCAGGAACTTTTGGTTTTTGTATGAACAGTTCAAGGCAGTCAATTATTATTCTTACATTCTTAAAGTTCTTAAACCGTCTTGGAAGAGATTTTCTCAGTTCTGATCTAGAAGGCCATGGAACTAAAAATGACAGCTCCTGAGAAAGGAATGTTACCCAAGTATTGTAAATTCTGGACACTTGTGAAGGGTTAATGCCAAGAGTATCAGCCAGGAATTTCACATCAAATCCTTTTCGTGTTCTCACTAAGGTAAGAACAAATTGTTCCCATTTTGTCAAGACTCCATCATTAATAGTAGTCTTTTTTTTCACTTCAGTTGCTCGTTTTTTGGATGACCTATTGGTATTCTTACTGCCCCTCCAGATACGTATGTCAGTAGCCTTTGGTTCCAAAAATTCAAACAGCAACTCAAGCTTTGACCTAGTGACACCTGTATAACGATAACAGTTTTTGGGACAAGTTGCTTGGTCGATGAAATATTCTCTCTTCTCTTTCTCTGGACTTCTATACTCTGTCTGTGTAGCTACATCAATTTTAGAAATAGTATCAGTACTATCTGCAGTAGATGCAGGAGATAGTGTGGCTGGGTACTCAAAGTCATAATTTTCTCCTAACAGTGAACTTTCTTCTTCCACAAGGGGCAGATTATTAGAAGGACCTTGATCTGCACTATAGCTTTGCTTTCTCTTTGCTGACTTTCCCTCTTTGTCCTTTGTAGCTCTGAACTTAGGAGCAGGTCTTTGAGGTTTACTATCACAATCATACCCTTTCATGTACAAAGTTGGCGTAGGACATTGAGAGGTTCTATAACCTTGCACAAAATGATTTGAACAGACCTTTGTACTTGTTGTAACCTTGAATTGATCACGATTAATAGCTCTAGCCCACGACAAAACATCTTTCTTATTTTTAGGCGAGAAGAACCTTAATATTCCAACGTGAGGAAGAATCTTTTGCTTTTCTGGGTACCTTCGATCGTTGTCACAACCCCACACAGCACAATGATCGCCACCGGGCATATTTCCAATATTATGTATGCAACTGAACTTCAAAATACGCCACAACAAGCCTGTACACAACTGAAATGCTTTATTGCGTTATTTCCTCTCGATTTCTTCTTATCTTATGATATTTTCGACCATTACACGATGTAAATTTCGCAATAAACCTTGCGCAAGGAAAGAAGTGTATCAGTAGATTTTATCACATATTTCACGGTTACATTTTCCGCATACAAACATCCCCCGAGTCCATTTGCGATAAAACTACGTCGAAAAAGTGTTGATTACTCTCCAAAATCCTTTTTTTTGGACGTGGAAACAACTTTTCGCCCTACATTTCCTTCTAGCGACTTGCAATGTTTGCCCCCTGGCGATCCCAGAGTTCTTTGCTCATAATGTGGGTATCCGATTACTGGCAACTCATTCATTGCGCGGGTTTTTCACCCTCTGCTATTGTCGTTATTGTTGTTGTTGTTGTTGTTCTAGCGTACTTTGCTTATATCAACAGCTAATGTGGATTTAGAGAAACTCTGTCGTAATTGCAGAGTCCGAAAAAACTTACGTGGATGAAAAATGAGCGCTTTGAAGGCGCGTTTGTAATGCTCGTTCAGGCAGCCGTAGCAAAACGGATTCAACGAGTTCGGCAGCCAAACAATCAAGTAAAAAAATTCGGATAACGGCTGCATGTAAGGGCTGGTGAACAACTCTGGGTGAAATTCGTAAACCAAATACATGGTTTGGAATGGTAAGTAACACAGCACAAACACAAGCAACACTACCATGAGCATTCTAAGAAACTTTTTCTCCATGGCCTGCCTTTTTATGAAGCCCGTAGAATTCATGTTGAGTCTGTGCAAACTGACAAGTGAGGAATGCGGGCTCGCACTGGGTGTGGAGTTGAGCGAGCAAGACCGAGTAGGCTTGAGAGCTAGTGGTATGAGGCGGATGTGTTTCAACGTTGTTGTGATCTTCAGATTCAGCGCAGAGATCGCAATAACCGGAAGAAGCGCTTGCAAAGTGTACATTGTTATCGTGTACAAACGGCGATATAAAATGTCTAATTCCTCGTCGCTGGAGAACACATCTAGGCAATAGTGGATATGAGGGTTTTCAGCAAAACTTATAACCGTCATCGCTCCGTAAGAAGGTAGGGAGAACAAGAAAGCGACCAACCACAGTAAAGAGATGATAAGGCGTGTCTCCGACGTCGACGGTCGCGCAACGAATGGAAACACGACGGAACGGAACCGATCGCAGGCAATCGCTACCAGGGTGTTGGTTGTCACAAAGTTAAACAAGACAACACTTGGTTTGAGGATCTTGCACATGGCCTCTCCCATCACCCAGTTTCCAACGAAGAGTTCTGGTAACAGCAATGGGAGACACGTAACTGATCCAATGTCAGACACAGCTAAGTTCATTAACAAGCAGTAGGTACTCGTTTGGAGGCGGGGGTTGCGACGAGAAATGACGCACACTGCCAGATTGCCCGCCAAAGCAAGAACGATAATAACCGCATACATGAAGAAGCGAAACACTTTGAGCGCCTTTGGTTCGACGAAGAACTGTGGGTCTACTGTTGTTCTATAGAGTGACTCGTTTGGAAGAAGGACCGAAAAATTCACGTCAGATGCCATCTATACACGCTCCGCAAAGTACGGTTGCACCTGGAACAGAACAAATGAAATGTTTGTACAAAGCAAATGCTTCCTGAACTTTTCAGCCATCTTTCAATTCCCCAATGGTGATCAAAATGAAATTTCTCTTTACACTTTGTTTAATTGATTCAACGTGTAATTGTTAAGGGCGCTTTCCATTTGACAGAACTGACCGGCGAGACCGGGCACTTGGTTAGGCTAACTCTACAACGCCTTCAAAATAACACACTTCTAGAGCGAGCATGATGTATACTTCTCTAAAAGAATGTGTGGGATATCATACAACTTTTTGTTCAAATTGTTGTATTTTCTTTGAAAACTGACCGGTCTGGCCGGCCAGTTCTGACAAAAGGAAGCGCCCTAAGGATAAAACAAATGGTCAATACAGAGGAAGCGCCTTGCTTGAAAAATTCCCTCTCCAGTGCCACAAGGAACACGTATTGAAAGTTGATCAAGGTATTCTGCGCCAAAATTTGAAACAACGATAACCAGAGGCTTCCGATGGCTGCTATATTGAATTTAGAGTCTGTTGTGAGCATGTGTGCGTTGAATGAAGTGTTCAAACGCCTTTCGAGTCAAGAAACAGTAGCGTTCACTTGAAGCGATGTTGAGTAAAAGATTTAACAAATAAAGAAGCCTAAGCCGTGTATTACACTGTGATAAAACACAATGGGCATTTGAGAACACGAAGGAAATGTAGACAACACGAGCCGCAGGCGAATGTTGTCTACATTTCTCGAGTGTTCTCAAATGTCCGGAGTGTTTTATCACAGTGTAATACACGGCTTTGGCTTCTTCATTTGCTTTATGATATAGAGGTAATGTGGCGAAAAACAATAAAACACGCTTTTTCTATGTTTTATACTCTGATAAAACATGGATTTTCGACCAATCAGAGCGCGCGCAGAGTCCTATCTATATTTTAAGTTTGTTTGTTTGTTTGTTTTCCGCACGCTTTGCACAATCTTTGTACAATAGTGAAAAATTTCCAATTTGAACAAACTTTAGGTAGATAACAGACTTTATTCTGAAATACTCCCTGGCCTGTGCTCGTAAGGTCTGATCATACAGAAAATTGGACCAATGCATACCACTGTTGTTGTGTTCACACAGCAATCAATCGATTGCATTGTCATATTTGATGCAAATTTTTGTATATTTCCACCTCAACTTCTTCCCAAGCTAATTTATACTTCCATCTTCTTCTTATTATTATTTATTTTTTGTTTTTGCTTTTTTTGCCAGAATGATAAATGAAAAAAGCAGCCATTATTTCGGAAGTAAAATATATTTAACTTTTTACAGCTTCCTGCTTCGATTAGCTCTGCTATTCGCTGAATGGCTGGCAATATTATATAGTTTATTATTGCAAATAAAATAGTTTTGTTTGTTTGTTTGTTAGTCATTTGTTACCAATGTTACCGTAGTTACGATTTGATTAGGCAATTTCAGTTTACAAAGAAATCAAAATGACGTTAACCTGAGTCACAACGATGATTTTGAAGGCACTACAAGGCAAGGCGGGCTGGTTATTTAGACAGAGTTTAGCTTTTGCTTAACAAAAGCGAGTCTCAAGTCATTTTGATTTCGGCCAATAGTAGTATATTTTGGCTGTTCATTATCGAAAAGAGTGTCGAGAAGGCAAGGGCAGAGGACAAAAGTATTTATCTGCTTGAAATGATTCACTTCTGTAAAGGTCTGGAGGTAAAATGATTGCGGTGGACCGGGGTCTAAGTTAGATTTCGTTTAAATAAACAGCCCCGACTGTCTTGATTTTAGTCGATTTTTCAAGTTATTTAGACTCAACTGAATAATTCAAAATGTCAGATCACTTAACAAGGACACTGTATCTGTGTTTATCAATAGAAGAAGAAAAAAAATGAAGTGCAGTCTAAATGGTGCAACTCAGTTTAAGAGCTAGGAAACTACGATTTCTGAATGTAAACAAGAGTTGCGTAGTACGGGATAGGTTTTGCGTAACTACAGAAATGACAGCTTTGAGGTTTATAACCACAAGTGCTGCTTCGCTAACCACATTCTTGCGGATACGTCAGAGATACATGCGATAGTTACAGGTGTAAACTTCATCTTCTCGGCCCGAGTGTCTGTCGTGGGCATTCGACGAAACTGTAACCTTTTACCGGAATGACAGTAACTAATGACAAAGTTAACAGTGGCTGGATCTGCTGTCTTGTTTCAAAGGAATGGACAACACAAACTAGATTATATGATACGAACCAGTGAGCAGTAGAAAAGCACTTACGTGTTTAGCCGTAAACTTCATATATAATCTGTTAGCAAAAAAAGCCCACGCGAGGCTTGACACAGATCCAAGATGCGCGCTACATAACTCGATAGCAGTCGTTCCTTTGGAACCTTAGATTTCCTAACTACACCTCAACTATAAGACAATACAAATTCCTCGGCATTTGCTGATAATTAGTCAAATTATTCGCTAAAGTCAAGTCACGGGTCGTCAGTTCTCCAAGACTGGTCACTTCTGAAAGCAGCCCCGGGCAATGACACTACATAGATATATAATTGTATTTTTGTCAAGCTTATCGCAATAGGCCCTTTGTAGGACCCAGTCACGAGTCACTTATCGACGCCATGCTGGGACGCAATCACGGCAAGGCTTACTTTGTTACATAAGCAAAACATTGGCCACCGAAGAAAATTAGACAAGTGCTGCGAAAAGAACTTGTTGTCTTTGGGATAGAAACACAGTGACTCTCAAGAACCTTTCGTTGTCAGTGGTGCTGGAAGGCTTGCTTCCCAGCACCATTGCAAAGAAAAGATATCCAGGCACCTGACAAGGTCCTGCAAGGGACAATTTGACTTTCAAATGCATATCTACATGAATTGGAATATACACAAAGCACGTTTGTAACAAAGTTAAAAAAAATTACAAGTATAGAAGGCATATTAAAATATACAAAATACTTGCTTTAGGAATTTTTGTGTTTTGAAAATCTCTTCCGATATATTATTCGGTTATAGACCAAGTATTTTATGTTATGTGGAAAAAAAAACTGCAAACGATTAGACTTCCTAGTATTTTATGGTACCGTAGGTCCCATCTCAGTTTCATCGCAACTTTAAGGAGCTTTGGCAAAGAGGACGGCAACGGGAACGCCACAAAACAACAGGTTAATTTTGTTCTGCAGACTTCGCGTTTTACAATTCGGTGCATTTCTTTGTCGTCCTCTGCAGGACAACAACGTGAAATGACCAAAATCAGCGGCTTGGGGAGTAGCCTACATAGCAAGCGTTTCTGCTGGTTATGGGGCGAGAGCAAAACAGAGATGCGAGGGGGGAGGGGAGGAGGCACGCTCTCGCTCCATTATCAGCAGCGGAAACGCTTGCTACGCAGGCTACTTGGGGAGAAGGTCGGCACACGACTAATAATTTTTCACTCTCTCCAAACTTGAACGCCGTTCATACCTCTTTCATTCTTGGATAACAGACAGGACGAAAGTACCAAAGGTTGGCGTATGTGACACTGGCACAGCTGATCATAGGTTAAATTATATGGTTCTAAGATTGAAAAGAAAAATTCCACCCCAAATCAGAGATTGATCGACTGGAAAAAATACAATAGACTGAAATCGGCTAACTCAATATTGTACCCAATTCAAATCTCCCGGTGTTAAGATTCTTTGTTTATTGTATTTGCATTATAATGTAGCATTCACATTTCAATTATACACATATACGTTTTCTCGTCATAAAACCCTTAACAAAATCAAGAGGTAATGCTGCTTACCCTGTAGCTCGTTTACTGGGGCCCCCAGAAAATAATTAGGGGAGCAGCACAAAAACTGTGAAGAGCAATGTGAACGACACAAAAAGGATGTAAACAGTATAGCTTGTCTAACCACATCAGAACCACATGGAACGGAATGACACTATTCTAAGCAAATAACCGCTAATGTAGTCGACTGATGAATTACATCAAAGGACTTGAAGTGTTCCATGATTGCTGCCCTTGTTAATCAACCCTGCAACACTTCAGTCGTACCGAATGCAGGTGATAAGACAGACGAAATAAAAACAATAACCACCGTGAAAAAGTCGGCTGCCGTTGCTAATCCGACAACTGCTTAGTTACTTCCAATGACACGAAGTGTTCCCTGAATTGCCGCCCTTGCGAATCAACCATGCAACGCTTCAGTCGAATGCAATTTAAGAGATAAGCCAAACAATGCAATAACCTCTGCGAAAAAAGTCGGCTGCCCTTGCTAATCCGACTTAAAATAGGAAGTACTATATGATACAAGCGACATCCCATGCCTGTCCCTGTGTAACATAGTGTACCATAGATTAGTCGTTCGTAGACTGAATGCGGATATACTTCACAAAAGCATTGGACTTACAGCGCCCCATGGACCCTATCTCCGCATCAGACATCCCTTTCTCGGCAGCAGCAGATGCCGCTCCAATACAAAAGCACTCGCATTAACACCATCGCATACACGTAATATTTTGATGGCATGGACGACAAATACTGGATGGCAGAAACTTTGTTCAAGAACATTAAAGCGTATCAACTTTCTGCCACAGAAAAACGAAAAGGTTGGAAGAAAATCACTACCATGGGTAAATGGAGCTACCCATAAACTTACGAATCAAAGAAAGGAAAAGGAAACGAAGTAAGATTATCAGGAAAGAAATGAACAAACTCATGAGAAGAGCAGAAGCAGAGCATTGGAAAGATACTTTAAGCAGCAGAGAAAGGATCCAGTAACTTCTAGAGAATAGTGAAGCAAATGACCAGGAAAAAAAGAACAGTAAAAGAACTGGTCCTGTGCGAAACGAGCATAACACCTTAGTGCACAATGATAAAGATGATAAAGCCAACGTCTTGAACTTCTTCTCCACTACATTAGGAGAGAAGTTTGCTTCAAAAGTTCCCCCAGCAAGAGGCTCACGTTAATGTAATAATGTACACAGGATCACCGTAACCAATGATGACATACTTCTGCAAGACAAACAATTCTTGCTTAAATTACAAAATGTCAACATCAGAAAGGCACAGTCATGATAATTATATTACATCAAAAGAAATAACAACTGTCAATGCAGAGATTAGCTATTGCATAGACCCTGCATAGCCAATATTCTAGGAGACAAAATATCGTCCTAAATGGAAGGTTGACAAAGTTAAGAACGGCGAGGAGAGCTCTCTTCGCCGTCCTTGACTTTTCTTCGTGGCCGCTTTTTCCCCTCGCCCAGACTATCTGCCCCTGGGTCTCCGTGGTTGTCTCTTGCCGTAAAACAGAAAAATTTGATGCATAGTTTACATTGTTTTTAAATACGATGTCACGAATGCTCAAGCGCAAGGAAGTTTAATAGCAACCTAATGCTTGGTTGTTTTCATAGAGATAATTAGGCCTGTCTGCAATCAAGAGTGAATTGCTACAAGATATTATACAAACGTACACAGTCAAATACAAATATTGCAATAAATATTTTCATCGAATAATATGCCAATAAATATTGTCTTTTTTCTGTTCTCTTTCCCTCCTGTTGTCGCTGTCTTTATTACTTTATTGTTCCTCCTTTTAGGTATTTTTCTTTCATTTTTTTCCGTTAAGCTGAGATTATAACCGGCTCAATTGTCAGATTTGTCAATTCAATGCCACTGTCGACATCGAAAACATGAAATTCCTATGCACTCGCAAATAAACGTAACATAACGAACGCCAGGAAGTGTAACGGTTAAGTGTCAATGATTTCATCAATCACGTTTTCTTTTTCTTTTCTTTCTTTTTTTTTTATGTGTGCATTTGTGCTCAGTATCTTGCTGACTTGTAATAAAGTTTATTTCTACTTAATGCTGATGTCAACTGGCTGCCTGGCTCCGCTAGCCCCCATGATTATTACAGGCAGCCAGTACTCTAACTTTAATTTCAACATCTTCATTGTTGTAATTTATTCCTTTGCAAGAGGAAGAGAGTGAGAGAGAGAGAGAGAGAGTACAAATAAAGATTGTTGTTGTCGTTATCATAACCATGATCATCGTCATCATGATCATCGTGATCATCATCAACACCAAAATCACCACCATCATCATCATCTTCTTTTTCTTCTTCTTCCACTTACTTCTTCTTCGTACAATGAGGCAAGGACTGAGGAACCAAAGGTGTATACCGAGGTATTCCCGTCACTTGCCAGATCAGTGACGAAATCAGAAATCACACAGGCAAAGACCCAAATTCAAAGCCCCGTCAAAAACCTACTTTATAGCTGACGAGTGTCATCGAGTTTGACGCTTGGTGAGCGTAGTCACTATGGCCGAATGAGAAAAACTCTGCCGCGCTCTCAATCCCTGAATAAATTTACGTGGCTGAAAAATTAGCGCTTTGAAGGCGCGTTTGTAATAATCGTTCATACAACCGTAGCAAACTGGATTCAACGTGTTTGGCAGCCAAACAATCAAGTACATGAATTCAGACAACGGCTGCATATAAGGGCTGGTGAACAGCTCTGGATGAAATTCGTAGACCAAGTACATCGTTTGGTATGGTAGATAGCACAATACGTAAACAAGGAGAACTGTCATTAACATTCGGAGAAATTTTCTTTCCATCAATTGTCGCTTTAAAAAACCGGAAGCATTCATGTTCAACTTGTTCAGATTTACAACCGATGACCGCGGGCTCGCATTGCGGGTGGAGCTCAGCGACCAGGACCGAGTGGGCCTGAGCGCTAATGGTATGAGACGAATATGCTTCAAGGTGGCGGTGATCTTGAGGTAAAGCCCAGAAATGATAACCACTGGAGACAGCGCATTAACAATGTACATTATTATCGTGTAAGCCCGGCGGTAAGAAATGTCTCTTTCTGGGTCGTCGGAGAAAATGTCGATGCAGTACAAGCTGTCGGGGGCCTCTGGTAAATTCGTCACTGTCACTGCTCCGTAAGAGGGTAACGAGAATAAGAAAGCGACCAGCCACAATAATGAAACGATAAGACGTGTTTCCGATGTTGACGGGCGCGGCACTAAGGGGAACACAACCGCGCGAAAACGATCGCAAGCGATCGCCACCAGCGTGTTGGTCGTGACAAAGTTAAACATAACAACACTTGGTTTGAGAAGTTTGCACATGGCTTCTCCCATCATCCAGTTTCCCACGAAAAGTTCTGGTAACAAAAACGGGAGACACAGGGCTGATCCAATGTCGGACACGGCTAAGTTCATGATCAAGCAATAGGTACTCGTTTGCAGGCGGCGATTGCGACGCGAAATAACGCAAACTGCCACATTTCCCAACAGAGCCAAGGTGATGATAACCGCATAGATGAAAAAGCGAAAGATCTTAAGTCCATCTGGTTCTTGAAAGAGCGGTAGCTCATTTCCTGAGGTCGTGAATTCGGAAGAGTTCGGCGACTCGTCGGATGCGTTTAATATAGACTCCATTACGTTGAATGCTGTCGTAAAGTAAGCTTTTAACTTCTCTGCCAGCCTTGCCACAGTGGAAAAGGAAAAGCTGTTTCCCAAGTGTCTTTCATGCCTCCAGATCAGATCACTTGTTTTTGTTTTGTTTTGATCCTGAAACAGAAGAATATCAGGATGAAGGAATCATCAATCAAATATTCGTAGGGAGCTCGATCAACAAACTGGTTTAGCACCTAGAGACGCTGCGTAAATGTGTTAATACTTAGCAAGCTGCAATAATATATAGAGACAGAATACGCCATAGAATTAACGAGAATGTTGCAACACGCCCATCTGAAAATAAAAAGATGGACTAAATAGACCACCTCGCAGTTGTCGCCGCCATTTTGGCGGGTATGCAAAGGTGACGGGAATTAAGATGTCTGCATATGGCTATGGGAATTCGAAGCCAAAAAAGTGCGTCAAACCCCTATTCTACCAAGAAATTATATATTGCAAATTTAAGTTACTAGGTAAAGGGTTTCAATGAAAAATTTTGAGGTGCCAGAATCAATACATTCTATGGGTATGGTTTTTTTCCACACATTCGTCTGTAAATGTCGGGGGGAAATGACAGACGGATGTATGGAAAAATTAAAAAGCCAGTGAACTCTTTCTGGCTCGGCTAATTGCTTCAATTTTTTTTTCCGTGAAAACTTTTGCCAATTACCTTAACTTAGCAATATATATATATATATATATTTCAGAAGAATAGGCGCTGAACGTATTTCTTTTGGTAGCGAATTTCCATACAAACAGTGTAATTAAATTTACAGTTGTCCTATACACTAATTACCCTGCAGGTAGTAGATTCTCTTATTATCCGCTCTGCTGGCGAAACGACCAAAGCGGATAAGAGAAGAGAATCCACTGCTCGCAGGGTAAAATCTAGTTTGAGTAAAAAGTTATTTACATTGTGCCTCACCGTTAAGATATTTTCAAGAACTTGTGAAAAAACAACAACAACAACAATAGCAACAACAACAAACACGTACATTTTTTAAAGAAACACTCGCAGTATCTCTAGGTGTAAATATCTTGTAAATTGCAAAGGAGAACTCGCCAGATCCTGTACTGAATTTCACATGAATTGAAAAAAGGGAGACTCGCCGTTACATCCTAAATTTCATGTAAATACAAACCAAAAAAAAACAAAACAAACAAAAAACAAAAAAAAAAACCAGACTGTTCAGCTCATGTAAATTTATTCGGTAAATTGCAAAAGGGAGACGGAGTCACTCCTGTAAATTTCATGTAAATTAAAAAAGGCAAACTGATCAACTCATGTAAATTTCATGTAAATTGAAAAAAGGAGACTAATCAACCCCCGTCAATTCCATGCAAATTGAAAAAGCGAAACTGTTCATCTCGTGAAAATTCAAAGTAAACAGTTGCAAAAGGGAGACTGTTCGACGCCTGCAAATTCCATGCAAATTGGCAAAGGGAGACTGATCAACCTCTAAAAATTTCAGGTAAATTGAAAAGGGGCAACTCTCTGAGCTCCTGTAAATTTCGTGTAAATTGGGAAAGGGAATACTGATCAACTCCAGCATATCATGCAAAAAACGGTGTACCACACAAGAAGATATTTCTCAGGTGAAGAACGTCTAAAAGTGTTCGTTACGTTGCTCCCAAAATCTGGGAGTGAGAAAGAAAAAAAAAAAAAAAGAATGGCCGTTAGGGAGGGATAGGAAAGTGTCTAGTGGGCGCTTTCCCAGGAAGATCAGTTAACTCGGCCGTGAAGTTTGTGGCAACAAGGACTTCTGTCTTCTTCATCACACATATAGTTGACGCTGGGTGAAGGTTCACGTCTTTACCACTCAAGTTGTGCCTTCCGCTCCTTTCTATCCACACCAGCCAACTTCCCGGGGGGACTGGGAGGAACGCGGAATATGTCTACTCAAGACATACATTTCAAATGAATACACCCTATTCCGAAATGGCTGCCATTTTAAGATCCTTTTGTTTTTATTCAAATTAGCCCTCGATGCCTCTTTCTCAAGCTCAAAATTCAAAAGGATAATTTACTTTGAACGAGGCAACAAGGGCTAATTTGAATAAAAACAAAAGAATATTAAAATGGCGGCCATTTTGGAATAAGGTGTATAAAACTGGTCAGTTTCCTCCCTTTCCCAAGGAACAATGTTGAACTGTAGACCAACATTTCCTTGGGTAGTGTTGGGGGCAGGAGAGGGGTATGTTGTTGTAACTAAATTTGCCGGGTAAAGGGCTTTCGTCCAAGACTGTAGCTATCTATTGGGGATTGCTCTGTTGTCTTCTTCCGCGTGCGAATTGTTCGAAAAAGAGTAGGCCTCATAGTTCTTTCAAGAGTGAATTAGCACAGTAACAAACGATTTATTTATAGAGGATATTACACATGGCCGCTTGGAGATACGAAATTTCTCTTCTCATGTTGAAAAATATTTCACGAGTGAGCGCAGCGTAAAGATGCTTTACATGTATTCTTTATTTCAAAAACTAAGGTTTTGAAATAAAAATGATATCACACATGTGTGGATAGCGTTTTTATCGATTTGCTACCACTCGGTATACCACTCAATTTTACATAACAATTAGATATACTTTACGCACGTAAAGAAGCAAAGAGCTGCCACCTTAACCAGTCAGGACGGGCCATGTCACGCGTGGCTGTGTCCGCCATGTTTTTTCGGGGACTTGACAACAAAATTTTCGCGGGGATGGGTACTCTAAAAAACAGACTGTGCTGGGAAGAGGGGTGGGGGGTGGGGGGGCACCAAGGCCATAGGAACACTCTCACCTAATTCACTCTTGTTCTTTCTAACATGATTTTGGTGGGTGCGATCAAACGTGGACTAATTTCGAATATGCTGAGTCCTCAACGCACTCATTCAGTACTTGGGGGAGCAGGGATGACACAGAGGTGAGAGCAATCGCTTCCCAACAATGTCGCCCTTGTTCGATTCACGGACTCAACGTCATTTGCAGGCTGAGTTGGATGTTCCCCGGTTTTCCCCTGTCGTCAAAACTCAACAGTTGCAAATTCTAATTCAATAGTAAGACTGGAGTACGAGTCCGACTACGAGTACGAGTCCGAGTACGAATTTTCCCTACTGAGCACGCGCATTAGGTTTCGAGGTCGAGATTTTTCCAAGTGCGCGTGCTCAGAGCGGAAAATTCGTACTCGTAGTCGCACTCCAATGTAAAGGTCCCTAATCTCGAACTCACGGACACTTATGAACGATTTCTTGCGAGCCCCTTGGTGCTCCGTGGGTAAACAAACTACACTTTGAACGATTCAGGCCCATTTTGTGCCTTACTCCACTAACCAAATTGGGAATAAAAGTCATCACCGGTTAACTCAGTCATTTCTCTGGACTTGAAACAAATTCTTACTTGAAAACTCAACTAAGAAAAGGTACATTGCGGCTACCGTTTTTCATTCAAATCAGGCGGAAGATGTTCTTTTTCATATAAGTAAGCGTGATTTTCTCAGTTCATCTCTTGTCGTGACACAGAAGCATTTGATGCATAGTTTACATTTCTTTTAAATAGTAACAGTCATGCGCAGTGACGTCTCATAGTGTCAATTAAGAGTGCGTTCGATTGGCCTTACTCCAGAAGAAAAGTACGAAGGTTTACGCCAAAAATAACCCCTAGAAGAATCTGTTATTTACACGCAAAAGAGACGTTCGGCATCGTCTCCCGACAAAATGTTATTGGTAAATCTTCCAAACTTTACCTCCAAACAAAAATCTAAAGGTTATTACGTTCATTCTTATTCAGGAATTGGGCGGTCAATCGAACGCGCCCTGCCTGTTTACACTATAGTACTTATTACAACTTCAATACAAATACTGAAATAAATATTTAGATTTCGTAATACGGCAATAAATATTGTCTTTTTTTTCCGGTGTCTCTTCTTCCTCTTCAGTTTGCCTGTTCTTCCCATTGTTTTTTATTTCTTGTATTAATTGTCAGATTTGTCAATTAACTGCCACTATCGACATAAAAAACATGAAATGCCACACACTCACAAAATAAAGCTAACATTATGAACTTCACGTAACGTCACGGTTAGGTCTCAGTGACGTCATTAATCATCATCATCATTTTCTACTTCTGCTTATTTCTTCCTCCAAAATGAAGCAAGGACCAGAAACCAATGGTGCATCGCAAGGTGTTGCACTCTTTTTTTTTTTTTACATGTCAATCTTCTCTCAGCTTTGCAGCAGGGCTCTCAGGATGCTAAAGGTGACCACGGAGGAAGTTGTTGACTTAACGTTTGACTGATTTCTGCTGGCCTGTGATGGTAACAATTTCACCGGGGAGTTTGTTTCACAGCTGGTAGGAATGATCTTTTATAAGTGACAGTATAAGAGTTAGATCTCCCCAGGGATTGCCTTGTACTGAGAGCTTGAGTGACGTCTAACGCGCTGCAACTCCTCACGTTTTGGAACCCGTTCACTTAGCAAGAACATTGACGAAATTAGACAGCCAAAGTAAACGCAATTTCACAAAACTATTTCACGGCTGACGAGTGTCATCGGGCTTGACGCTTGGTGAGCGTAGTCACTATAGTCGAATGAGAAAAACTCTGCCGCGCTTTCAATCCATGAATAAATTTACGTGGCTGAAAAATTAGCGCTTTGAAGGCGCGTTTGTAATAATCGTTCATACAACCGTAGCAAACTGGATTCAACGCGTTTGGCAGCCAAACAATCAAGTACATGAATTCAGACAACGGCTGCATATAAGGGCTGGTGAACAGCTCTGGATGAAATTCGTAGACCAAGTACATCGTTTGGTACGGTAGATAGCACAGAACGTAAACAAGGAGAACTGTCATTAACATTCGGAGAAATTTTCTTTCCATCAATTGTCGCTTTAAAAAACCGGAAGCATTCATGTTCAACTTGTTCAGATTTACAACTGATGACCGCGGGCTCGCATTGGGGGTGGAGCCCAGCGACCAGGATCGAGTGGGCCTGAGCGCTAATGGTATGAGACGAATATGCTTCAAGCTGGCGGTGATCTTGAGGTAAAGCCCAGAAATGATAACCACTGGAGACAGCGCATGAACAATGTACATTATTATCGTGTAAGCCCGGCGGTAAGAAATGTCTCTTTCTTGGTCTTCGGAGAAAATGTCGATGCAGTACAAGCTGTCGGGGGCATCTGGTAAATTCGTCACTGTCACTGCTCCATAAGACGGTAACGAGAATAAGAAAGCGACCAGCCACAATAATGAAACGATAAGACGCGTTTCCGATGTTGACGGGCGCGGCACTAAGGGGAACACAACCGCGCGAAAACGATCGCAAGCGATCGCCACCAGCGTGTTGGTCGTGACAAAGTTAAACATAACAACACTTGGTTTGAGAAGTTTGCACATGGCTTCTCCCATCATCCAGTTTCCAACGAAAAGTTCTGGTAACAAAAATGGGAGACACAGGGCTGATCCAATGTCGGACACGGCTAAGTTCATGATCAAGCAGTAGGTACTCGTTTGCAGGCGGCGGTTGCGACGCGAAATAACGCAAACTGCCACATTTCCCAACAGAGCCAAGGTGATGATAACCGCATAGATGAAAAAGCGAAAGATCTTAAGACCATCTGGTTCTTCAAAGAGCGGTAGCTCATTTCCTGAGGTCGTGAATTCGGAAGAGTTCGGCGACTCATTGGATGCGTTGAGTGTAGAATTCATTTCATCGAATGCTGTCGTAAAATTAGCTTCCCACTTCTCTGTCGCGCTTCTCACTGTTGAAAAACAAATGCTGTTTCCCAATTCTCTTTAATGTCTCTAGTTAACTTCTTTTTTCCTTTTTTTGTTTTTATCCTGAAAAGAACAGAATAATATCAGAACGAATGAATCACCAATCAAATGTTCGTGGGGAGCTCGAGCGACAAACTACATTTAGCACCAAGAGACGTTGCGCCAATGTCTTAACACTTGGCAAACTGCAGTCATATATAGTGACAAAACGCGCCATAGAATTTACGAGAATGTTAAAAATTCGGCTTGATTCTATTTTTGGAATACGCCCATTTTAAAACAAAAGTTTGAGTAAATTAACCTGATTTAAGAGGAAATTAAATCGTTAGTATTCAAAGGTTGTAATATGCCAAACAAATGGAGCTGACGATTAAATATTGAATTGCCTACGCCCAAGAATTCGTATTGTAAATGAAAGAAATTAACTTTTCGGAAATGAATGCTATGGTTAATTATAGTCGCGGAAATGAACGCCACGTGAAAATATGAAAGCGAGCGAAAAATTAACCACAAATTTTCAGGGGTTGCCGAACTCGAGCTTGAATCGAAAGCATTCTTAAAATGTGAATTAAAAGGGTATTACTGACTTCAAACGACCGGTAAAGAGAAAATTATAGGCGAAAAAAACTGACGTCAAACTCGTTGAAGAATAATTTGCAAGATCGACGTTAAGTGAAACCGCGAAAGTGTAAAACGCTTTTCGATATTTTCAATAACAATCTACCATCAAAAGCTTGCTCTATGAAGGCGGCTGAAACTACTCAATCAAGGGAAAAAAACAAAACAAACAAAACAAACAAAACAGAAAGGAAGAAACGCTCATGAAATGCATCTCCACGTAAAAAAAATGGAATAAGGTGGCAAAAGTTATGGACTGTATGACAATACTCTATGGTGAGAACTCTACCAGTCTTCTCTTTAGGGATTCGCATCGTTTTCGTAAATACAAATTATTCAGACACCCTGTGGCCGAGTTTCCCCGCAAGGTAATAATTGCTGTGGCATTCAAAAGGGTACTTTTCTCTTGCATTAAACCATAAAACCGCTTTCTTTACGTCGGTATGCTTCCAAATGAATAAAAGACAATAATACCCCCTGTTTTAAGTTAGGTGGTTTTGTTTTCCAGCCAATAAAGAAAGCCCGCGTAACCTGTGCATGCGGTACAGCAATGAAGTTTAGCCAAAGCAACTTATATTACCATATACAACACGGCTTTCATGGGACATTTTGAGGCGAGATAATATACAAGATACTGATATTCAGACGACTAAATTGGACACCTAGCCGAGAAGTGTGATAGAGGTTACAGATGGATTATATCGTCCAATTATGCACCAGCCCTCACAGATTTTTATCACCTTTTTATTACTACACGTATTACGCGAGACGCGTAACCCCTGCTAATTTGTACAAGATACTCAGCTAATTGTTAATTTATGTCGTCAAACGGCTCTTCCCAGGCACGTTCACGTCACTTTTACCTTTTCTTCTGTTTGTTTTAGCAAAAAAAAAAGAAAAAACAGAAATGATGAAGAAGACGCAAGTTTTACATCGCTAGAGAATCTCAAGCGGATATCCTTTATTTCGAAGTGTACCTTTTATTTTTTAAACGTTTCTCCACAAAAATTGACCATGTACCACTTTGATGTGGGCATCTTTCGACGCCGGCGCGAGACACGACGCTATTCAAATCATATGCCGGCCCAAGCTGAGCTGTTAAAAGCTACAAGGTCCAAAAAGCTGCCAATCGAAATTCACTAGGAAATTTGCTTACCCTCTGAGCAACTGACCGAGGTTTAAGGTAAATGCCTTTCAGCAATCCTATGTATTCCAGTAATTTTGCATAATAACGCCCATTTTGAGATTTCCCATCAACAGAGCGCACCGAATGTACATTAAAATGCCAACGTACCCTTTTAAGCGACGAGAGATTGTTGTCTGGATAACTGCCCTCCCTCTCTCCTAACAGACCGTGAGGCTCAGTACGTCAACAACCTTGGGGACAATTTCCAAAATAAATGAAAACATGCGACTAGCTGAATCCAGACGAAATCAGTGCAAAGGCTTATTGTCTATTAGAATACTTTTTAGATAATTCTCAAAAACTGTTTTTCGACTATCGCAAATAAGAATAGTAGTCTCGGTTTGACAACCGTGTTCATATGGGGCCTATTTGGAACCCAAAACCTCACTTCTTTCAACCTCTTCTTCTTTCAACGGAACAGGAACAAACAAAATTGTCCCCAAAAAACGCGCCCATCGATTTATTGACAATAGCCTGATCGATTAGGACTACCGAATATAAAATTAAACACGTCACAATCTCCAGAGTAACAAAACAAACTCTCTGTACAGCAAAATAAACATTTCGGTCGCAGCGAAATATCTTACGAGTTAAGGAGTCCAGTTTAATCTGCGTGGCTTAAAATGTTGTTGTCGCCTTTTCTTGGCTGTATCTGCGGTACAGTTAGTAATACCTCTGGCAGCCAGTGCAAATAAATAGCATCACAGCTAAACAGAAAATATCACTCAAAAGTAGCTTTCGCGATTTGAATGGCCAGAAGTCTGTTTTCTAACGACTGTATCATATACTAACAGATATATAAAGTCGCGTTCCACTACATCTTTTGTGTTTTCTTGAAAAGAATAAAAAACGAAAATAGTACCATTACTGTAAATGCCCCAAATTACCACTTTGAGGATGCTCTAAAGTTTTTTTTTATCCACATGAACGGAATTTACAGCAGACAAGAGCCCATTAGGTACAAGCCCACCAACGAAATAGCGTTGATCCTTCCAATTAAAACGCGGGCACCTTTTTCTCTTACAGCGGTTTTCAATCGAGTGTCGAATTGAAGTAATTTCGGGATTGCTTTAGTTTTGCGTGACTACGCTTCGTGATTGGCTTAAAAGTCCCGCGCCTCATGTTCATCGTTTAAGTGTGAAAGCAAAACCAATTGGGTGACGTGACTTGTTCTCTTGGGCGCGTTTTCCCGCGCTTAGTGCTGGCTGTGTATTTGCTTTCATTATGATTGGCTCATTTGACTGCATGCTTCTTTCCTGATTCGCCAATGTAATTACTTGGTTCACAACATTCAACTGAGAAGGTTCCCAATACGACAACCATGGATCAGTTTAGCTGACGTCACGTGTATGCCAACGTTAACGGAATTCATCTAACACTCATTCTAACATTTCATTAGATCTCATATGATTTGGTTTGATTTCAACTATAGACTCCCCAATTAGTAGAGCACTTGTGCTCGGCTACATAAGCTCGAGACTTAATTAAAGTTATTATTGTTGTTATTGTTATCAATAATATATAAATATGTAAATTAGCAGATATTGTATGAGGGAATCAATCTCGATTTGCCCAACCGGGCGCGCAAGGTGGTATGGGTATTGCTCAGCCGGGCGCGTAAGTGACGTTGGCATTCTTTACCGCATTCGAGGTGTTCTGGGTAACTTGATGTGGGTATCGAAAATTTTGACAAGAGCTGTTCAGCATGGCGACTGTGACATCTAATTAATGTTCCTGTTATTGTACTGTCATATTTTCAAGGCATTTTCCATAGTTATTTAAATTGCTTTTCAGTTGATAGCGTTTCAAATAAATGTTGACGGAAATTGAACATAAATGCTGTTTGTTGTTGCCCGTTTGGCCCGTCCCTTGGTTGCATCTTTAAACTACCAAATCAGCATAATGTGAAGCCATCACGAAGTTCAGCGTATAATTGGAAGGCACCTCACTGCCATCCATATTATCTAGTTAATATATAGAGGATATTAGACGGTGGCGAGAACATATGAATTTTATGTTCGAGTGGCAAGAAGAATATCTCACGAGTGAGCGCACACGAGAACATAAAATTCATATCTTCGAGCTAACGTGTTATTTTCTTTTTATTCCATAGACAAAAACACATTAAGTGAAAGCTAAAACAGTTTTATTAACTTAAAGGCGGGAGATGACGTCATCGATATCTCACTGGCGAGGATATGGAAAATACGCCACTACGGTCCCGGATGTAGTTTCGTATGAATTTTACGAGTAGTGTAATTCTCAGTAAAACACTCACGTCTATATAATAATATCATTTATTCCGTTAGTTTGGACAATTCAATAACTATGAACTCGAAGCTCGAATAGTGTGCTGATGATATCAGGGCTTCATTACTACAAAAGTAATCCAGAACTTTACTTATTATATAGACGTGATCGTTTTACTGGGAATTACACCACTCGTACAATTCAGACGAAACTAAATCCGGAACCGGGTTATGGAGCGGTATCGGGGTAAACAATGACTCGATGTCCATTTTCTATGTCGTCTTGTCTACCCAATCGGCAAGACGACATGACAAATGGGGAAGACAACAGAACAACTAGACGAGACAACACAACAAGTGTCTTCAGAAGACGACACAACGAGTTGGCAAGATGACATGACAAATCGGCAAGACGACATAACAGGTAGACAAGACGACACAGAAAATGGACATCGAATTATTTTTGACCCCAATACCGCTCCACAGAACCGTAGTGGCGTATTTTCCATATAACCACCAGTGAGATATCGATGACGTCATCTCCCGCCTTTAAGTGAATAAAACTGTTTTAGCTTTTACTTAATATGTTTTTGTCTATATATTAAAAAGAAAATTACACGTTAGCCCGAAGATATGAATTTTATGTTATCGTGGCAAGAACAATATCTCACGAGTTCACAGCTCACTCGTGAGATATTGTTCTTGCCACTCGAACGTAAAATTCATATCTTCTCGCCACCGTCCAATATCTTCAATATAATCTTCTATATATAACGCGAGTTTTACGTAAATCAACAAAACCTTGGGAAAACCCAAACGCAATCCATTTCCACCTCCCTGCCATTTTTCTTACGAAAATTGTGACATATCATTCCGTTAGAAATTCATGGCAATTAATGGGTTACTTGGATTGCCCGTTTCAGGCAAATATCTAGCGGCAGGAAAAGCTCAACCACATTTGTAATCGACAGCTCAGCGTCAATAACCCTCAAATGGTAAAAAAATTATCCATCATCCGGAAAAAGAGGGCACGACATGAACATTCCAGAAGGGTTGCCATTTCGACGAAATTAAGATTCCACCCGGAAAAGCTTAACACTTCGTCAACTCCAAAAAGGACGTTTTCGAAAGTGGGGAAAATTTCTTTCGTTGTATTTCCGATCGGCTTCAGCCAATCTCAGTTCGAAACCAGTAGTGCTGTTCTTCTCTAATATTACAATCGCAGACGAGTTCTAAGAACGATAACAGTTCCAGTCTTAAATCCCTTGAACTTCTGGCTTTCGCGTGGTGCTGTTTATAATACTCCCTCGCATACATGAGTGTTTATGATTTTTTACATTGTGGCTTAAAAGTCAATAACTATGCTCATTGTTCAAAAGTGATGAAAGCAAAATTGAGCCTATACAACTTTCTCGTCCAAACAAAATTACACAGTAATGTTATGGGATGATTTGACACTTGCGAATTCGGTGACTGAAATTGACCGACAAGATGACCTAATGTAAATAGGATTTCGACAACATAGTGAGCCCTATTAAGTGGATTATCTCAGTCTACAATAACAGGTCTGAAAGCGATGGATGACTTGGCAAGAAGTCGCTAATAACGCAATCGTACGATTGGGCCAAGTGACGTCGCGAAAGTAACAGTAACAGACATTTTTGCTTTCAGTGAAAAGCGGCGTGCGCCATTCTCTATTGACAAGAGATATATCACGTTCCTTCGTCAAGAGACATGGCAGTATGCCGTGTGCGCCTGATACAGTTAAGGAAATTGTTGCACTTGCGGTTAAAAACAAGTGTGGGAGACCGCCATTATAATTTGGAGAAGGCCCATAAATGGATTGTCTACGCCTTGAATTCTGTATGTTGTAGTCATTTTTAAGGACGTCCAGTCTTCTCGTTATGTGACGTCATGTGGGACATTGTTAACAAAGAAAACAACAAAGTCGACGATGCAATTGAACAAGATCATCGAAAGAACGGGCCTAGCAAGAAAGGAGGATGAAAAATATCACCTAATGTAAAATCAGTCGAGTTGAACAAAAAATGCTCGATTTCTTAAGCAGGCAGCTTGATCTTCAATACTTTATATTTTAAGCCAAGATAACCTCTCTGTAGGGTTCCCCGTTCTAAGATCATATTGAAGATAATTCGTTCAATCCCCGCAGCTTCACAAACACACCGGTTAAGGAAAATGTTTGCATGAGAGAAAATTACTAAGAGACAAACCAAAAGTAACATTCTTCAGCACAGCTCTGCTTTCGCTCGTCACTATATTTCACCCCTAGACTGACCCCAGTAAGTACGGTTCAGAAATAGACGATTGAACGCCAACTACACGACACAGCTACGTAGCTATCACACTTGAGATACCATAAGTAGTATGAAGGCATGACCTCTACTTGTTGTACTGGAAAATATTTTCAAGAGCAAATTTTCCAAAATTTGCAAGGATTTGCTTTTACAATTTCAACAAAGCCATCGGCTCAGCAAGTTGATTGCGACTTTGTCGAAAACTATTCCAGAGCATAACTACGCAAGCACTGCGGACACGTACAGTAATATGTTAACAGAGGCATTCGTGATTTAAAGAATGAATATTTATCCCCAGGATTCCTGAACCCTTAGAACTTAACTTTCAACAAAGAATAGCCCCTACGCAGAATTCGCTGTAGTTCACTTTTTTTTGGAACGCTTACAAAGAGAACAAGAAGCGCGGGTTATCTTTCAACTTTCTGTTCGTTAACGGGACATTTAAGCCTGGTTTTCACTAGCGACGAAAGCACAAGCGCACGCAGAAGCTCGAGGACAAGAGCGCTTATTTCACCGTGAAAACATAAGCATAACCACAAGCGCAAGGATCAAAAATTTGTCCTTTTCCTTATGCTTGCGTTACTGTTAGTTTTCACTTGATAAGAGTGTCTTATGCTTGCGCCTGTGGTTGCGTCGCTAGTGAAAACTAGGCTTTAGCCGCTAGCTTGGGAGAGATTTTTTTCTCTACGATAAAATACCACAACTCAATCACTTGAAAGGACGTGAGAGGAATTCCAGCCAATAGACAGACGGTAATTTCTAAAAGCACGATCGTACCTTGATGTTTAGTCCCTCATGTGCCACATAAAATCATCTGTAATCGCAGTTCTACGGTTCATTTCTTCGACTTCGTTGTCCCTGGATCTCCATTGTTTATGATGCTAAGCTCAATTAAGACAAAAGAATTTAACCCGGCGACCGGTGGGTATTTCCTCTAACTACTCGACACTATGACACAATTGAGCTAAGAACCAGCACCAACGCCTCAATTTTTAGAATAAAACCACTGCAAAACGTATTTCCTGCGGAATAGCCCCGTCAGGATGCGAACAATGTTTTCCCTCGCAACGCGAATCAAACCCGAAACATAAGAACGTCATTATGGATAGATCTTGATTGGGGACGATAGTTCTCTCTGACGTGTTAATGAGAATTCGTCGCATTCTTGGGGAGAGAGTCAAAAAGAGGTTCTTGAACCATGCGATGAATGGACGCCGAAAACTGACAGACTGATTGTTCATGAAGATACGCACGTTCAGAATAAACTATCTGGATTTGCCTATTTATCAGAATGGATACGTGTTAACAATTTTAACCTACTTTGTTAACGCTTTATTTCTCGCCCAACTGAACTGATAAATACTTCCAACTTTCAGGAAGAAAGGAGATGGAAATAAAACATTGACCATCAGCATACTTCAGCTATGGTCATCAAAAGAATTCCCGGCGTTTCCTCTTTCCAGCATTTCTTTCACGGATGACTGGGAAGAGTTTGGTCGCAGAAATCTGGAATCCAGCGAACCTTTTTTCCGGCACAGCTCGAAAAGAGGCGAAGTCGCGAAACCATGAACAGAGCTTGGAACATCGTGTAAATGCAGGTTTAGGTTATGTCACGTCTTGCTTGCAAATTAGTAAATGGCCACATAGTTAGTTTTGGGAATTCACATACAAGATTATTGTAAACCCTGTTTCAAGTCAAATTATTTCAGATATTGTCATTCGAGAAGAAGTTCAAGCGAACGCTGTGTCACGTCCCGCAATGCTAGCCGTTCCAATCGAGACCTCAGGCGAGCCAACCAGCCGAGCGGAGAATGGGGGAAAAGCTGGTTACAAGCTTCCACTGCCTCCGAATGGACTTGTAACAGTCTAAAAATGGTACGCGGAGACATTCCCTTCTAACTGAAAAAAAAATTAATAAAATAAAACGAAATAAAACAGCGAAAGTTGTGACCTAATATTCTATGAAAAACGCTACAACCTCAAGGCCAGTTATACCCGAGTAATTTGACCCCCAAAAAGTCCCTCTTCTCTTCTCCCTTATATCCTAGAAAGGCTTACAACGTACAATGATGTTCACGCTTAAACTAGCAAACACGAAACACACCTTTAAGTTAACTGGACATTTTAACGTAACCAAGACGCTTGCCGCTTTTAGTAAGTCATATATAAGCGCTCGCTTGGGCTAGGTACCCGAGCATCCTTAGCAACCGATCTGTTCCGGGTTTTATTAACGCTCGGGTTGGAGTTACCCTGACCAAAGCGTAAATAATCATGCAAATTCGCGTTAACAAAATAAACTGGTATCAA
>BLFK01000257.1:892068-903447 GCA_014634185.1 Astreopora myriophthalma | reverse complement strand
CCCCCCCCCCCCCCGCCCCCCCCCCTTTAAATCGAATAAATGACGTATTGGGCTCAATATTTACGTTTCTATGGGGTTAAAGTTATCTCCACGTAGTTTATTTAACGGATGTGAGGGGATTATACAGATAGTCATATAATCCTCTTTTCGCCAAGATAAGTGGCAATTTCTAGCGCAACAAAATGATCTGAAGCTAATTATAGCTCATTCTGAGTAACCGGAAGAGTGAATGCTTGCGTATTCCACGTCTACAAACACGTCTTCGAAGAAATCGTCGAATAACTTAACTAAACATAAAAACGTTCCTGATATGGACTTAAAGTATGGGGACTTCCAGTTCATTACCAGAGCAGACGATCCACCGCGTGAGGGCGACTTAAAAAGAATTAGCGGGAATCCAATAAACCAATTTACTGCTACATTCTCTGTAAAATATACCACTGGTATCAAGTGAAGCCTTGCACCACAACAGGCAACATAAACACACACGCAACCAAAGAATTCTTCAACCATACATTAACAATACTTCATGCATTTTCAGCTACGAGGAAGTATTGATAGGCAGTTTCTCTTGGAACAGATTTTGTGATACCGAGAACGAATTTGAAATATTTCACCTTCCACTTGCTCTATTAGCTCTCATATAACCTTTGAACTTTCATAAAAAAAAAACAGAAGGAAAGAAATCACGAACCCAGCCCCCTCTCTCTCTCTTACTCCCTTGTCGAGTTGTCATCGAGAGTCAACTCGACAACAATTACGGCGAAAAACCTACCCACCCTAGCTCCCTGCGATATTATGGTAGCCAAGCGATTATGTAACCCGGCCATGATCTTTTATCTGCTTCTCTGAGGGAATGACAGGAGAGCTTTTGACCAATCGATAAAGGGAGTCACGCAAAACCGAGATGACAGCGTGACTGCTTTCGACTGTCACGACGGTCTCTAGAGTAACCCCCTTAATTGCTGGAGTTTTAGAAAAACAAGAAAAGACATTTTTTTTCCGCCATCGTTTGCGTTTTACACCACTGTAAGGACGATTCTGATAAATTCACTTAGGACGGCATTTTTCCTTTTCTTTCTTGTCTGCTTTTTTTTTTTTTTAATTATTTATTTATTTTATATTTGTTCCAAAAGAACAAGGGAAAAAAAATGGAATATCTCTGGAGATGTTACAAAAAAGCATATAAACGGGCTTGAAAACAGTGATAACGACCTTTTATAAAGTTGACCGGAGAGGAAGTGAGATATCAAATCACTTATGTGGCACTGTAAATGTAATTAATCCTCCGATCTCAGCTGCTATATTGGACAATCTGATAAATGATAAATTCTACGTTACAGAGGTCCAGCCGACAATGAAGCACAGGCGGGTTGGCACAATTCAGAGTGAAAAAGAAAAACAAATTCACTTTTCCAACGAAAACTGGGAAAACTCAAATTTTACATCCTTTATTAATAACCCTTCCACTTCCAATTATAGATTTTACCCTGGCTAACGCCAAACGATTTTACTCGTCAGTGGGGTCATCTCGGGAATGAAGGCTCAACAACCTCTCCGTCTGTTCAAAAACTGTTCCGCCCTTAACACTTTCACTCCCAACAGCGTCTTTATACATTTTAATCTGCCTAACGCCCGACAATGTTACCCTTTAATGGGGGAACTCTTGGGAATGAAAGGGTAAGCATAGAATTAGTCAAGTTGCGTCAGCGTCAGCGCCACCGCCAGCGCTTTTCTGTCTTTTGCACTCCCTCCCGATTTGAATTTAAACGCGAACGGCACGCGCGTAGGCATGGGCGTGTTTCTGCCGGGAAGCGAAACTTGTAGGGCGACGCCAGTTAAACAGAAAGCTCACTTTCAGCAATAACATCAACATAACACTGATCGGCACCGCCGTGTTTTCAGTCGACTATCGAAAGTAATTTCAAGATTGTTCTCGGCTTCTGCCTACCTGTGCTCTCAGGGAAAAAACGAATAACCCAGTTAAGTTCCGACACTTTCGAATTCAAGGACACAGCGAAACCACTCTTCTTTAAAGTGCCTAAGGGGCCATTCTAATCCGAACATGAGTGGAGGTTCGGTTTCACCAATTTTCGGACCATTGCACTTCTACTGCATAATATTACTTCGTGTGCAAGGTTTGATGGAGGTTTCCGTCTCAGCAAAGAATGCACCAAAGAGCTGTTTACAAAGTTTCACTCAACGGGGGAGGCGGGGGGAACACTCCATGAAATGATAAATTAATACCACAGAACACACTTGGTCTGAAGGTTCAGTTAAAGCTCTTGAACTACTGACAACTACATTATTTTCATAAATTTCCAGTAAGTTCATATGCAAAATTTGAGTTTTTGGAAAGAGTTCAACCCTTTCCATTTAAAACAAACGGAAACAAAGCAACCTCATTCCCAGGGCTTTCCTCCGCCCTGGGAACGAGGTTGGGAAACAAAGGAATCGGGCCAAACAGCTTCCACTCATACGCCCTTCCCTTTTGTTCGTCCCAGTTTTTCTGCCCTCAGTCGGTCTCAATTGTTGACTTCACAACGACTGCAAGATTGCACAAGAACAACCACACTTTCCAATAACAGCTCAAAAATTATAAGCACCTTATACTTAGTACATTACTGCGTCTCTCATGCGGACTCCAGACTTTAAATAACGTTTTCGTTTTTTTTAGCTGTCAATCACATTCACGGCGTCACTTGACCGAAATCCACCAATCACAAAGCGCGATGCGGCCTTTCACCCCGTCTGCTGATGTGACTGACGGTAGCGAAAAACAAAACCGTTCATTGAAATTTGAACTTGAGAGTCCGCATGTGTTTGAAAAGCGCACTATTCCGAAACAAGCTACCATGACCTCGCAAAGCAAAGTATTCAATGCCGTCAAATTTCGGACTCTTCTCTGCCTAACTTAAGGTTGATGCTGATGATGACAGACTGATTTCTGAGCAGACAACAGACGTGTCCGCGGACGTCAGCATTTAGAAGGCGCCGTTGGCAGCCGCTACCAGTCCATATATAACCTTGCCTTCCCATCCATGACATGAATGAAGAAAAGAACGATTCAGACCAGACGCTGGGGGTCCTCATAGCCAGTGTTCATTACTTCTCTACAGTGGTTATTTGTGAAGTTCCCTCTTCAATTAAACAGGCGCATGCAGATTTGGATTCTTATGCCAAACGTACACTGGGTGGAGACAAACACAAAGAGAGTTGTTGTCCTTGTTGTTGTTGTTGTTGGTTTACCAAGGAACGAGGAATCAGACAAGGAAATGTACCCCGCATAGGGCCAAGACAAAGACAAATTAACCAAAACAACAACATAAAGGCCTTGTTTTCAGACAGATTTTCAGAGGACGAGAAAGCAAATACGTGATTGAAGGGTCGATTCCTGTTGGTTGGTTTTTCTGATCTTATGGTTGTTCTTTAGATGTCATGAATAAATTCACTGGTTATATGAATCCTTTTTCACAAGAACGTCATAACAAGCTTCTTGTGAACTTTCAATATTCACTTCACTTTATGAACATCTCTCTACGTAAAAGAACACCGGGTACCCAGTCTTGTGAATGGATCTCAGAACCAACAGGAGGACAAGTATGTGCTTTAATCAACGAGTACTAGACAAGATCGCCGACTGCAGACTTCCAGACACCACAAGATCTGAAAACGAACAGCAACTGTCGCGTAGATTCTTTCGACCGACGCTTTTTGTCGATGGCGTAACACTCTTTAGTGAAGCACCGGAATTCCGTATATGACAACACCGGGCGCCCGCATAATATGGGGCAAGAGTTGGTGGGCGACAAGGCGTGAAATAGCGGGTGCCCACGCAGTTTCTGGGCAGAAAGCCGATGCTGTATTGACGGAGTACGCCGACCTGACCGACCAGAGCGCCCGTGACTAATCGAGTAATAATCTAATTGAGCAATAAGACCTCAGGTGGAGATTTAGCTTGACTTTACGACGAAGTAACACAGCATTCTTTTTGGAGTAGTTTTCATAAATACGGCTAAACAGATTGCGCCGCTCTAGGGTCTTAATAAACCATAGGCCACACATTTGAAACGCCCATAGGCAATTCCTTTGTTCTTTCTTACGTATCCAGGGAAATTTTACACGCTGGGTAAATTTCACGCTGGGAAGATCGATTACACCCCAAACCATTTCCTCAAGGAAAAGGTGGCTGTCGTAACCGCAACTAAATGCTATAAACTTTGACATAACAGTCAAGACGATAACAGGCATGAATCAGGTAGAGAGTGAAGCACAAACATTTCGTATCAAATGACGGGTTGATAAGGTCTGTTTTATAGGCTGCATTCTTTTCGGACTATTTTGTTTATTCCTATTGCGGTATAAGATTAACAAAATAACTGAAATAAGGTTTTCCAATAGAACGGTATTCCGAAAACGGAATGATTCTTGCGGAGGTGACCTGACAACTAACGCTCGGATTAGTCTCGATTTGACTAAGACTGGCTACGATTTTGGCGCCAAAATCTCCTCAATAGAACGCGTGCTCTGTGTATTCCGAGTAAACCGTATCCTGCTTGTTCCGTTCATTCTACTACCGAGAACAGAATAAATAGAACGCTACTTCGTTCATTCCAAAAATGGAACTGGTAAACCGAAGATTCCGTGTATTAGTATTTACTCGATTAAACCCCGCGGCGTTTATTAAATTTTGAGCATGTCCGATGCGGCGTTTATTCAAGGGCGGCGTTGTTTCAAAATCATACTTCTTAAATTATTGACGACAGTCACGGTAGATCATTTGTAAATATTATTTAAAACAGAAACATGTTTAAAGCTCCAATGTCTCGCTTTTTTGCTGAGATAGAATCGTAATTATCTGGCTTCGTACTTAAAAACATTGTTGTTGCCAATAGTTCAACTCAGCAACAATTGTAGATTTTTGACCACCATTTAGTCCACAAGTGTAGCCAGTTTTACAAAACCAACATTCTGACTTGCATGACCAAAAACCGGATCACAGTAGTTCTCACTCAAGTTGTACTTTATGTAATGTACACATAATGTCAAATCCGATCAAAGCTAAACCATGTTTCCACGGCGGTAACAATTATTATAGAGGAAAATAACTTTCTAAGGCTGGTTTAGATTACTGAGTTGTACCGTGTTACTTGCTTTTTTCTTACAGTCGTCGAATAAACGCCGCATTATTCTGATTGGGTGTGGCGTTTATTCGAGGGCGGCGTTTATTCATACTTTTGCTTCCACCAGCGGCGTTTAATCGAGGGCGGCGTCGAATGCACCCACAGTTCTTTTCCTTCCTCTTTCTTCGGCTAACGGGCTTTTAACTGTAAGAGCTGGGTCACCCAACTCTTACAGCTAAAAGCCCGTTAAGTTGGGCCGTAAGAGATACTCAAGACCAAGGATACAGTTTTTTTTCCTATACGGACCGGCTTAGACCGGCAAATAACTCTATTTTCTTCGAAAATGCCTCTTTTCAAATTGGGCAAAAGACACAGGAAAGAAGGATATGATGCTCACAAAGCGCCTAAGAGCTAAGGAAACAATACGAGTATGTCTATCAGCAATTTACCTTATTTGACTTGTGAGTACGGACGTGAAAAGCGAAAAAGCCATGCAAAGTCATCTGTCAACCATCAAAAGTGCATGCTGACACTTGACCAGAAAATTCCGGAGCGTGGTCGGTATTGCAAAAAGCTGGACCGGCTACGAGCACGTGATTAGCCAATCAAATTCGAGGATTTAGGATTCCAGCCCAGTTGTTATTGATTGAGTCTGTTATATATGTTATAGTCTATTCTCAATTCAAATTTTGAATTGAAGAGCTACCAAGTTAAATCTGAAGTCCACGTTCATACACAGCTCCTGAGTTATAAATGGTGAAGTTAAGGTCGTGTTCTATTGGGATCAACCGTTTCAACCAACCAAAACCAGGATTTGTTGATTTTGTTGAAGTTCTCAATAGAACCCCTTTCCAACCATTTTTGATTAAGCCGCGGTTGTGACTGGGTACAGTCATTGCCAGACCCCCTCAACTTCTTTTCCCTGGTTCGGTTGTCACGATTTTCCCCCAAAAAATGACGCCAAACGAAAAAAAACTCGGTGACTGCCAACAGATCTGAGGGCGCTACCCATTGTTTCCAACCATTTTAACCAAGTTCGGAGATGGTTAAAAACACTGGTCAACAAAAACAACCAAAAAGGTTTCTTTCTCCAACAGAACAGGGCCGAGTTGTTCCAAGCCGGCTTAGCGCTAACCCTGGATTAAGTCTGATTAAATCCTATTGGTTGTCATGGTATTTGTCCGGGATTAGCACTAACACTGCTTCGAACAACTCGGCCCAGGGGCCCGTTTCTCGAAAGTCCCGAAAAGTTTACGAGCACGAAAAGCAATTCGTAAAACTGCGATCCGCTTATTCCGAGAATCTGGTCTTTTAACATGCTTTCAAGATAAGAAAGAGAAAACTAATTTCAAAGTATCAGGGCTGAAAACGTCTTGTGTTGCAAGATACTGCGAGAATTATGGCTCCCGAAATACGCCCGAAAAGTTTCGGGACTTTCGAGAAACGGGCCCCAGGAAACAAAAAAACAACCAGCTCAACCAACCGAAAACGGTTGATTCCAATAGAACACGGCCTATGGGATGTATTGCATGGCGGGGTAACTAGCCCACCGTAAACAGCTTTTGAGTGATGCTAGCAAATCCGCCCAGTGTAAACGAACGAAGCATTGTGGCACAGCATCACCCAACATTAAATGCTATGTTGGCCGAGGCTGTTCAAACGATGGTAACACTGGGCAATGTTGGGCAATGTTGCGTGAATCTTATACCCGAGAAGCCCTTGCGAAACCGTGTGTTCACTGCATTCAGTGCGCACACGCAACCCAACAATGTTTCGCGAACGTTGCAAACTACAACACGCTTAACGATCACGAGAACAAAAGAAATGTTGGCCGAGGTGGGGTCAGAAGTTTGACTGATTTCAAACTTCAAGCAACATGTGTCAGCATCATACAACATTGGTGTACAAACGATCGCATCAGTTGCGCCCAACGATGTTTGGTAAAGCCCGGCTAAAAGTTCCAACATTGTTGGCCAACATTTGGTCGGTGGAGATGTTGGATGCGCGGTTCAACATTCCCGAAATAGTTTCCAAACATTCATCGAACGAAAAATGTTGGACCAACATCATCCAACGTGGGGTACTAAACGCTACAACATGTTGTCCATCAAACTGTTCGTCAACAATGTTTCAACGTTTACCCGGGGCTTTATGTTGTGCCAACACAATGCGTTCGTCTGCTGCCTTTACTTAACAAATGTTACGCTCACCTATATAGCGACGTCTCCGCACCCTCTAATATGATTTTCCCACCGCTTCATCAATTTTTATCAGGGGTTCGTTTCTATGTCGGCCGTATTGAATAATAACAGGTTTGCCTTTGAGCAGGTAGCCGTTCACAAGGTTTAACGCAGCAGTTGCCGAGGCGATATCTGAAAATCAGAAAGAAACAACGAGATCAGTAATTCATGCAATCCAGGTTGTGCGGCCTTCCAATTGATGATCAGCTGAGTCGAACAAAGTCAAACCAAGTTTTGAGTTTGTCCGTGAGAATAGGGACCTTTGGATCTACGACGGCAACGAGATCAGTGAAGAACGCCACTGAACAAGAGACTTTAATGTGCGTAACAACAGTTCCATCTGCACGAGCGTTTTAAAGGGGCTCTGTCACGCTATATTGGCCTCACTGAAAAATGCTAAAGGATATCTTTAAATCAGTGAAAACCCAAAACAATAATGCAGTTTGTTTATTGAAGACCCTGTTACTGCACGGAGACTATTTACTGGCTTCTGTTGTTACGGATGGCAAGGATAGAAACAGATTACATTTTGAGAAAATTTGCCTAAATTTTTCAAATTTTCCCACCTGATCTTGAGGACATGGCAAAAATGTACTATGGGTGATTTTTCCGGCAAAAAATCATTTGATATTCTCCTCCCAAATTTAAAATTAAGAATGGTTTGGGCACAAGTAAAGGTCATAAAGAAGGATTTCTGTGTTTTTGGCAGCAAACGTTCCGTTACCGAGCCCCTTTAAGGTTTGGTACATTTCTTTCCCGTTCTCTACCAAACTGCACCGTGAAATGACCAATTGATCAAAAGTTGGAACTACAACGCAACCACACAAAGGCGAACTCTGATTTACTTTCTTAGTTCGAACATCCTTCCTTCCAATACAGTTCCTAGATTGCTAACCAGCTTTTTGGCTAATTAACGTAGACAAAGTGTTTGAACAACCTATATGCATGCAAGTGTCAACTGCCTTTCAAAGTAACATTTACGAACAATCCTCAGCCTATAGAAAAGCTCATAGCTATGAAACGACCTTAATAAACCTAGTAGAAGAATGGAAACGAGCGAGGGACAACAGACTCTCTGTAGCCATCTTATCGACTGACACGACCAAAGCATTCGACTCTCTCCATCCCCCACTGTTACTCAGCAAGCTGAAAGCATATGGTTTCCAGGAAGGCACGATACAGCTCTTGAACAGCTACCTTTGCGACCGCAAATATCGAGTCAAAATTGGCAGTCACACAAGCTCGTCCAGGACGATCAGTCGAGGTTGCCCCCAGGGCTCTGCCCTGGGTCCACTGATGTGGAATATATTTCAAAATGATTTATCCTTTTTTGTTAAATCGAGCTTATCAATGTACGCAGACGACCATCAGATGTTCCACGTCGGAAACGATCAATCTACTGTTGCCTTGGAGCTTAGAAAAACTGCGCGCAATTCCACTAATTGGTAGGACTCAAGCCTTTTGGCTGGGAATCTTAAAAAGTATCACACTATGAACATTGGCGATAGTGAAGACAAAAACGATGTCACACACAAAATCTCTGGAAACAATGAAGAGAAAAACAGTAGACCAGCTTGAACTCTTAGGTGTAATCCTCGACTCGAACCTTAACTTCATTGATCATATCAGCTTAATCTGTAAGAAGGCCAGCCAAAGGACAGAAGTGCTTATGTGACTAAGAACCTAATTCCTACAAGTGCCAAACTAGTACTGTTCAAAACAGCGATTCTACCCTACTTAACGCATTGCCAATTAGTTTGGCACTTTTGTAGAGCCAGCGATTCGCGCAAGATAGAACGACTCCAAGAGAGAGGTTTAAGGGCTGTATACAAAGATCACTACGCGACCTACTCAGAATTACTCAAGAGGGCTCAACTACCGACACTAAAGAACAGACGCCTGCAACATGTATGCACCCTTATGTATAAAGTCAAACACAGATTATGTCCAGCCTATATTAGTAACATCTTTAATACTCATAGCACTTCTTATTCCTTAAGACAAACTGATTTCAGCATTCCTAGATATAATACAGTAACATATGGTCAACATTCTCTGCGCTACCTTGGACCAAAATTATGGGCAAAACTCCCTAAAAATATTAGATCTGTAAAAACTTTAAACAACTTTAAAAGCACTATTAGAAAGTTTGATGTTAGCTCTCTGCTGGACGATGGATGTATGCGTTGTCCTTGCTGTTCATCTATGTAGCTAGTTGTTAAATAACTTTTAGGTGATGATATTATGATAGTATTTATTAACAAATTAGTTTTACTAAATCTTAGGTGAATTCATTTTACTTTATATTTTAGTCTCCCCAATTAGTAGAGCACTTGTGCTCAGCTATTAAGACTGAGACTTAAATAAAGTTGTCAGTCCAAGTTGTCAGTCAGTTATGCTTTAAAAACTGTGTAGGTATGGTATGCACGGTTTCGTGTGTTATGTGAGTGCTTCCCAACCAATGGTAATATCAAATGGAAATTGACTCCCAGGTATTTTTTAACTTACTAGTTATTTCATAACTCAGTACCTAGTTTTTCAAATCTTTTTCTGCATCTGTGAGTAATGTACAGGCACCATGGAGCAGAGGAGTCCTGTTTGACCGTAGTTCCAGTTCAATTCACCGAACAATTACAGCTCGATTTTGTTGTACGTGATCAAACTATAAACCGTCATGCGATCGTGTGACGGTTTATAGTTTGATCACGTACAACGAAATCTACTCGCGCTGTAACAGTCCGGTGAATTGAACTAAAACTACGGCACTCCTCTGCTCCCTGTGGTTATTGTTGTTGTTGTTATAACTTGGATAGTTCGAAGAAGCTGAACGAACTGGAACAATCACGAAAAACTTTGAAAAACACAAACTAGCAATTTTAAATGACGTTTTCGGGGAAGTCGTCTTCGTAGGTCTTCAAGTCCCTGTTAACTATTCAGTGCACGTTCGCTTTTTTAGAAGAATTCAAGGTCTTTAAAAGACTACCAAGGACAACATGGCAAGAAATTCAAAGGTTTGTATGGAAGTTCAGAACAATGAAACGTACTCATTTTATGCAATTTTGGACGTTTTTATCTTACAAAAGAGAACATATGTGCTTAAAGGTGCGGCTAAATGAAATTGGACAGAAAAGCTATTGTAGAAATTATTTTATTAAACAAAGTTTCTGCGATACATTTCCTGTAATTCCGATGGCACAAAATTTCAGAGAAAGTACAGAGAAAACACCCCCTCCACCCCCTAAAAAAAAAACAAAAAAAACAAATATTTAGGAATTCCAAAGAATAGATACCGAGTCCAGATCATCTCAGTTGTGAACTTGAACTTATATATTTGGTTTATGAAGGCGAAAATCTAGAGAAGTAGATTCATGAACAGTTTATTTTGCCTTCAATTTCCCGTCATTTTGCTTTGATTACCCAGGCATGACGCCTCGTCAAGCAGGAACTCCTCTTTTCCACTGAACAGAGAGACCTTTGCTTTGCGTTTTTGCTGATTAGCATACGACTTAACCCTTGGAAGGGCTTGCCATACATACAAATTAAGTTCGAACGATGAAAGAGCAGGTCTACCTGAGCAATCCATACAATGTTTAGCTTAGCCTGCGTAGCAAGCGTTCCGTCCGAGCGAAAATTTCCATATTCTGGCCGCGGGAAAATTGGGGCGAGAAAATTGGTGGACGGGTGGTAGTGGGGAGAGCAGCGAGGGCTCCTCTCCCCACTCCCACCCGTCCACCTATTTTCGCCCCAATTTCCCGCGGCACGAATACGGAAATCTTCGCTCGAACGGAACGCTTGCTTCGCAGGCTATGTTTAGCTCTTTGCAAGCATCTAGCGAAATATCAACCATCAAAAACTGCAAAATTGCTGGGTGGCAAGATTGTTAATGAGTCACACATTCTTAACTATTCGGTATATCGAGCTCAAATTTTCATGACTACATGACTAATGGGGTGTTTACATGATACCGAGGTGACTTTCTTCTCAGGGCGAGTTCAGCCCGGTTCCCGCTAGTGGCC